>CAUYQG010267287.1:0-10371 GCA_963574415.1 Tarsius wallacei
AAAAAGAAAGAGCCGGGCTCGGTCCCGCGCCTTTGGGAGGCTGAGGTGAGTGGATTGCCTGAGCCCGCGGGTTCAAGACCCGCCTGGGCAAGCGAGACCTCATCTCTACAATAAATCAAAAAATCAGCCGGGTGTGGTAGCGCGCGCCTGTAGTTGCAGCTACTTGGAAGGCTGAGGCGGAAGGATCGCCGGAGCCCAGCAGGTCGAGGCTGCGGTGGCCGGGAGCGGCCACTGCACTCCAGTCTGGGCGACAGAGGGAGATTCCAACTCAAAAATAAATAAATAAATAAAAAATAAAAAAATAAAAATAAAAATAAAAATAAAAAATAGTTGGGTCTGGGAGGCTGAGGCTGCGAGGTTGCAGTGAACCATGATCACCATTGCACTCCAGCCTGAGCACAGTGTGAGATCCCCAGCTCAAAAATAAAATAAAATAAAATAAAAAGACTTAAGGAAAACTGTCCATATTTATGCATACGTTCTATGAAGAATGGATAATCGTATAGCAATGTGATTGAACAAAAGGGTATGATCTAATGGAAACAGACTGAGGGGTAGATGGGAAATCCAGCAAAGCCTGTCTGTCCAGATTTTTCTTGGCCTCTCTGTGTGGTATTTCTTCCTTTCCGGTATGGGGCAGGACCCTTCTGGAATGACAGTCTTCAAGAAAAAAGGGAAAGCGTGATCTTTCTAGGGTTTATATCTTGCTTTGGAGGAGAAGAGTTCTGGTGTCCATGAACCACCTTGGAGAAGAGGAATTCTGATTTCTGTAATTCACTTTAGAAGAAAAACAGGAGCAAGAGGCAGGGGAACAGGCAATGGTCAGAGACCTTTTGCTTCTGAGGCCATGCAGTCTCCTTTAGTTCAAAGTACTCAGCATGCCAAAGTGACATACTTTGGGGTATCATTTTCTGAGATTAACAAGAGAAAGAAATACAAAACTCATCTCTTTATCATCAGTACCTACCATTTTTATAGGCGCTCGATAGAGTCTGACCACATAAATGAACAAATGAATTAATCAACGAAATGTGAGCTGAAGCATTAGGAAAGGAAAATGAACTGGATATAAGCAGAGAATAAAAGTAGAAGTAAAAAGTCTGAATATGTAAACATGATTTTGAGCTGTGTAAGCAAAATCTAAAGCTACTGTTAAACAGAGACGATTCCCTCTTTTGATTTATAAGAAATCACACAGATTTCTCATGGATCTTGGTTAGGAAAGGTACTTGGAGCCTTTGAGGGAGGCAGCTACACTTTGTCCTTTATCTTACCTTGTAGACTTTTATATGCTCAGAGGGCTTCAGTGTAGAAAGGAAACTTTGTGAATAGGGGAAGAATCAATATTGAACTAGAGATAGGCTTATGTGTTTTCCTGTGCCTGGAAGTTTGTCCAATCACTTTTAACTCATAGGTAAGGCTAAAGCTTTGATAATTCATTTAAGGAATTTGCTTGAATAAAACTAGCTTAACATAAACACTAACAAAATAGAGCTGGCTTTTATTTCCCTTTTTATCTCTTTAGTCTCCTGTGACACAGGGAGAGCATATCAAATTATTATCACTACTTTATATGGGATAAAAACTTTCCATAAAGTTGGTGCACAAATGTGATAATCTCTCTTTCATTTTTATAATTTATACTTTGTGTATCCATCTGCCTTATTAGCTGGAAATTCCATTTCCCCAATTTATATTTATGGAGCCTTCTACTGAATAGTTGTATCATTCCAATTTCCATAACCAAAAGGAATAGAACTGGAATCTGATCTAACCCAACAAGCAGAAGGGAAAAAAAGAAAGAAAGAAAAGAAGAAAAATTCAGTAATCTAATTAAAAGCAGAAAAGAGAAACTGAAAGGAAGAAGCAATTTAAATAGAAAGCAAAATTATAAAAGTGCATCTCAGTATATTTGTAATGGCAATAAATATAAATGGATTAACTCTGTCTAGTAAAAGACACAGACTCTTAGCTTGATTTTTAAAAAATATCCAAGACACTTCTAAATCAAAAAATAACCAGAGAAATTTAAAAGCTAAAAATATTAAGAAGCATAACAGACAAATGAAAACAGGTATAAAAGTCTTAATACCAAAGTACATTTAAAAAAAATATGTTACAGAGAATGAAGAAAGATATTTCAAACTCACTAAAGGTACAATAAAGTTACAAGAAATAAAAAGCATCAATTTGTATGAACATAAGACCATAGCTTCAAAATCTAAACAGAAAAAAATAACAGACATAACTATTGACAAATTCACAATCGTAAAGGAAGAATATATTATCTTAGAAATGGGTAACTCAAAAAACCAGAAAAAAAGTAGGGATAAAAAGGATCTGAATAATATCATTACCAATTTTGTTTATTTCACATACTTTAATTTTGAAATAAAGAAATGATTAGATGTGGTATGTCATAGTTTTTTGTTTATTTTGTTCTGAAATTAAAGTATGTGAAATAAACAATTTTGATCACATACATAGAGAGAGGAAGAGTCAAAAAGAGGATTCATCATCTAATATGAGAAACTGTACATTCCTTTCAAATATATGTGAATCATTTTACAAACATAGGCTATAAATTTGGCCACAAAAAAATTCAATAAATTCCCCAAATAGAATCATATATATTACATTCTCTGACCATAATAAAATAGTATTTATTAACAACAAAAGGATAGCTTCCTACAAAAATACTAAATAATGCTACCCTTTTAAATAATTGTGATTGAAAAAAGAATTAAGAATAAAGTACAAACTGTTTATAAATGAATAATATTTATTATTCTACATATCAAAGTTTGTGGAATGTTGCTAAAGCAAAACTCAAAAGAAAAATTAAAGCCTTAAATATATTGTATCAATAAGAATTGTCTAGGTCAGAGGTTGATAAAATCTTTCTGTGAAGCCACAGATAGTTAACATTATAGAATTTGCAGACCATACAGTCTATCACAACTACTCAACTCTGCCATTATGCCGTGGTGTTCCCTTATCTGCAGTTTCATTCCATGGTTTCAGTTATCTGTGGTCACCTGGGGTCTGAAAATATTGAGTAGAAAGTTTCAGAAATAAACAATGCATACATTTTAAATTGCTTGCCTTTCTGAGTAGTATGATGAAATCTCACTCTGTCCTGCTCTGTCATGCCAGGACATGAATCATCCCTTTTATCCAGCCTACCATGCTATAGACACTACTGGCTGTTAGTCGCTTATTGGCCTTCTTGGTTATCAGGTCTACTGTGGTGATATCACAGTGCTTGTGTTCAAGTAATCCTTATTTTACTTAATAGTGACCCCAATGCTCAAGAGTAGTGATGCTGACAATTCAGAGAAACTGAAGAGAAACCATGAAGTGCTTCCTTTAACTGAAAAGCTAAAAGTCCTAGACTTAATAAAGAGAGGGAAAAAAACTTTCATTAAAGTATATTGTTATAATATTTTCTATTTTACTATTTGTTATTGTTATTAACTTTTTACAGTACCTAATTTATAAATTGAACTTTACTGTAGGTAAGTATGTACAGAATGAGAAAAAACATAGTATATGCAAAGTTTCAGGCATCCACTGAAGGTACTGAACATATACTTTGAAGAAAAATGGGACTACTGTAGTTTGAAAGCAGCCACAGACTACTAGAAAGGAATTGGCAGTAGTGGGAAACTGCCCAGGGAGGGGGAGTGGGATTGGCTGTTAAGGGAAACTGCCGGGGGCAGGGGGCGGGCACATCTCATCAAAAGAGCACCTGCATAATGAACATTTGTACACCTAACCCTGAATCATACCCCACATCTTTAAAATTAAAAACATAATAAAAATTTTTAAAAATTAAAAAAATGAAAGCAGTCATAGAAAATGGGCAAATGAACGAGAGTGATTATATTCTGATAAAACTTTTTTACAAAAACAGTGGCAAGCAGGATTAGGCCAGGGGCCAGAGTTTGTCAATCCCTTGTGTGAGGTTAGGTATGCTGAGGTAACAAAGAACTCCCAAATCTTAGTAGTTTATCCACATAAAGATTTACTTTTTCCTCATACTGGGGACTCTACTCATAATAGTTGTCCTCACACTGGGATCTAGGTTAATAGAGCAGGAATCACTTGGAACATTGCCAATAGTTGTGGCACGGCAAAGCACACACTGGCTCATAAGTTTCTGCCTAGAAATGACACAGTGTCACTTCTGCTTGCATTGTATGGACCAAAATAAATTATATGGTTAATACTAACTCTAAGGGGACAGGGAAATTTAATCATCCCAAAAAAGAGAACCAGATATTAGTGAACAGTAATACAATCTTCTCAGTGTTTATGTTGAAACAGTTCTTTCTTATAGATTCAAAAATTTATCAGCCTTTCCCTTATGGGTTGAATTGTGTTCCCTCAAAATTCAGTTCTTCAGTACCTCAGAATATAACCTCACTGGAGATCAGGTGTTTAGAGAAGTAATCAGGTTAAAGTGAGGTTATTAGGGTAGTCCCTAACGCAATATGACTAGGGTCCTTCATACAAACAAGGAAGACAATGTGAAGAGATCTAGGGAGAAGACAGCCATCTACAAGTCAAGGAGAGAAGCCTAGAACAGATCCTTTACTCACAACCCTCAGAAGGAACCAACCCTGCTAACACCTTGATTTTGTACTCTCAGCCTCCAGAACTTTGAGAAAATAAATGAGCAGAACATTGCTGCCAGAAAAACCATGTTGATGTCACCCCATCTGTGATACGTTGTTACATCAGCCCTAGTAGACTAACATACTAAGGGAGACTCATAAATGTGTCCTACACCTGTCTCTCTATTGGAGGGTACCCTCTGGAAGTGCAAAGTGGTTTTCTGGTAGTTTCTTCACTGAAGAATGGGGGGGTGGGATGTGTCTGTGATCTCCGGCGGACCACCCCACTACCGAGAGAAGAGTCCTGCAGGAAACGTAGGAAATTACATCTCTGACTCAGGTAGCCTAAAACAAGGGGCCTTTGACCTCTGACAATAAACAAGCCCTTTAATGAGCACTAGTCAGTTACCACAGTTCTGCTTTTGAAGTTATTTGACTTAATCCTCATATCAACCCTATGCAACCAATACTGTTATTTCACTTTCCTTCCACTTTAAAGTCAAGCTAACTGAGACCAAGAGCTGCTAAGTAACTTGCTAAAGGTCTCAGAGCTAGGGTGTTGGAGAGAAAGAATTCAAACCAGGCGGAATGTGACAACTACGTTAGAATGACTCCCTCCTCTGAGATCCCACATGCATCTAATTCTGCCTCTCATCACACTCTTGTGGACAGATGAGTGTCTGCATGGTTTTTCTGGCAGCAATGTTCTGCTCAATCATCTGAATTCCTTGTGCCTGGTACAGAGTGATCACCCAACCAGTGTGTTGAATAAATGAATGAACGATGTCTTCACTGCAGGGCTAGCGCATCGGATAGATAGTCAGATGGAGTCCGGTTAAAGGGCACCAGAGGCTTAATCCCTGCTGGTGAGTCCCCCACACACCTTCGGGCAAATCTCATACTCTCTGTGTGGAGGTTTTCTCCTTGGCACGAGCACAACTTTCTTATCCTCCCAGATGCACTATGGATTCATTTATGAAGTAGGATTATGCATTAGCACTATAATTCCTGTGCTTCTGCCTATGATATTCCCCATGGACAATGGAGAGATCCAGCCTTCTCACAGCAGCTTCGACTTCCAGGCTCCTCTGTAGTTTCTAGATCACTGTGAAGTACTTGCAATGTGTTTAAGTGTTGATAAAAGCATCAAAATAGGCAGAAATAGGCAAAGTCTCCTGTTATCTGTGTTCCAGTACTTTTTTTTTTTTAGATTTTTCCTGAGGTTCTTAAAAGGACAAATAGTTGACAGCCTCAAGTAAAAACAAAAGCTCTCACCTAGGAACAAGGGATCTGGTTCCTCCCTATCTGTGACTTGATGTGTACTTTGGGGAATATGCTCTCCTTCCCTAGATGTCTGTTTCCTTACCTAGAAAATAACAAAATGGCCCTGTGAGACTTCAGAAGTCCCTTTCAGCTCTCATATGCTACTATTTTAGATTCAAGGGGTACATGTGCAGGTTTGTTACATGGATGTATCATGTGATGGTGAGGTTTGGGCTTCTATTGAGCCCTTCCCTCAGGTAGAGATTTCTTAAAGAACTAAAAATAGATTTACCATTCGATCCAGCAGCCCCACTACTGGGTATATACCCACAAGAACACAAACCAGCTCTAATATTCTTTGCTGCAACTCTGGACTAGACTATGGTGTGGAGCTTTGCGTTTGCAGCTGAGGACACAGCAGCGATGGGAACCAGGGTTTGGGTCTGTCCATGCTGAGAACCTAAATGATGGATTGTGTTACAGCAAAGCCTGAGGTCTGAAGAGTCCTAACACAGTTCGGGACAGGCGAATAGTCCAAGGGGCATGAGATGGAGGGCAGGCCACAAGGCCAGAAAGGCAGGAAGGAACTTCTGTATTTGATGAGGAATTTAGACTCCATCTTGTACTCCTGTTTCCCAAACTTCAATCCTTTTCATTCCACTATCATTGTTTTGGCCAACTCTGTGATGTCTTGGTGAAGACCAGGGCCACCAGGGCTGCCAGTCTGGGTTTGTATCTCGGCTTTACTGCTTACTGGCAGTATGACCTTAGAAAAATTACCTAACCTCTCTGTGCCTCAATTTCTTCATTGCAGAGTGGAAATTATATCTCACAGAATGGTTATAAGGATTCAGTGTGTTACTACATGTCAAGTGCTTACACTAGTGCCTGGTAGCTGAAAATTCAAAACCGTTGACTGTTATTTTTATATCTGTGTCCCACAGGAAGTAACATTGCAATATATGGTTTAAAAAGCATAGCCCTATACATGGAAATTCAGGGTGTGAGGATCTATACTCGCAATTTCTATCATCCACACAAGATATACTCCTGAATTATAGAGGTAGAGGTTTTGCTACTAAGATTTTAAAAAGTCATTGGGCATGGTCGAAAAATGCACCTATAGTTCGTTTCAACTTTGTAAGATGAATTACCATGGGTGTGACTATTTGAGCTTCCCCCTAAGAAAAAATATACAAAATCACTAGTGTAATTTTTATTACACCTTAAAACACGGGTCTTCAATCCTTTGGCTTCCCTGGGCTGCCAGGGAAAGAGTAAGGGGACTTGTGTTGAGTGGCACATAAATTATGCTATATAGTTAGTATATATACTTAAAACTTCCTTTTTAAAAGATTTTTTGTTATAAAGTTTAGAAATGTGAGAACAATATAAAACTAGTGGGAAAGTTGACCTTGTTCTTATAAAACTAACTTATCAATGCCTGGTTCAATGAAAGTGGCTGCAGTTCTTAGTGAGTTCTCAAGGTGCTTGTCAGAAATGTTAGTTTAAATTTTGCTCTTCATGTGCTTCATAATTGAAAACAGCTGCTCAAAAATGTGTGTGCTGCCAAAGAGTGATGTCATGAATAAGGCGTAATTATGAACTTCAGAAATGCGACTACGCATGGGGTCATGAAGAAAACAATGCTAAAAGATTTCGAGGGTCCACATTACTAGCTGTTCTAGGCTGAATGCAGCTCATGGGCTGTGGGTTGGACATCCTGCCTTAAAATATAGTACCATTAAAATCGGCTTCCTAAGACCATCTTGTTTATGTAGAAAACCCTCTTACCCTATGATGTGGATGTTTATTAAGCAGAGGGAATGATAAATCAGGCCTTGAAGAAGCTAGGATTAACTTGTTTTTTGCATACATTGCATTGGTCTCCTGTTAAGTTGTGACATGTCATATTGGCTTTGACTACGATGTTTTTAATAAAGTAAACAAAAACACTTGGATTTCCTTCTCTTCCTTCCTTCCCCTCCCTCCCTCCCTTCCTCCTTTCTTTCTTTCTTTTTCTCTTTCTTTCTTTCTCTTTCTTTCTTTCTCTCTTTCTCACACTGTCATCCAGAGTGCTAGAGTGCCATGGCATGATCATGGTTCACTGCAGCCCTGACCTCCTGGGCTCAGAAGATCCTTCTGCTTCAGCCGCTGGGACTACAGTATGCACTACCACGCCCAACTAATTTTTTTTGATATTTTGTAGAGACAAGTCTCACTATGTTGCCAAGGCTGATTTCAAATTCCTAGGTTTAGGCAATCCTCCCGCCTCGGCCTCCCAGAGAACTAGGATTGCAGGACATAAGTCATTATGCTTGGCCCTAACACTTGAATTTCTCAGGTAGCTGAGGCCACCACAGGACATTTGCACAGGCTGTTGCTTCTGTCTGGAATGCTCTTTCTCTGCTCTTTACTTAGCTCCTACATACTTAACTTCAGACTAATAAAGAACTATTACAACTCAGCAATAAAAATGCAAGTAACCCAAATAAAAGTGGGAAAAGGATTTGCATTGACAATTCTTCAAAGAAGACATGCACAAGTAATTTTCACTTACATTCCATTGTGAAAACTTATCTACATAACCACAACTAATGCCAGAGGCCTAGACACAACTCTAGACAATGGAAGAAGCAGCATAGATTTTTGATAGGGATTGGGCCAGGTCTGCCTCAGTAGCAATTGTTAACCATATCACACTGCCACCATCCAAAGTAGAAAAATGAATAATGTCTTAAGAATCTACTCAATCTCACGCTTATTCCAGTTTGGTAAAGCTCACCTTTGGCCTCTTGGTGTTCACTCTGTTACTTTATCCTTGAAGACTGGAACTCCTCTTATCAAAGGCATGTGATATGGTGGTGACACTTGGGTTCCCTTTTAACCCATATGGCATATATAAACTCAGGGCAAGAAAAATACGTGCTTTTTGTCATTTGTACATAAAGCATTTCCTCTCTTGGCATCTCTGAGTCTAATGAATGAGTTTTATTTTTTTCTTTCTAAATACTCTTCATGCTTCACAAGCTATAATGAAAAGAAATGACATGCTCTGAATCCATCTGATTTAGGCACACGCATATGGAATGTCTTGCCGTTAATTATATTTTTTGATTTGTGATAATCCTTATGATCACAGTGTTTCCCTTTTATGCTAGAAAGAAAAGCGTGGGGGAGGGGGAGGGAGCAAAGCAAAAGCTCCCAGCCCAGTTTGGTTACATTGGGATTAGTTAGCTATGCAATGATGCCAGTAACAAAAGAGTGACCCAAATCCCTAAGCCGGCAATTGCTCAGAAAGTTATTTTATTTTCAGGGTGAGGTGATCTCAAGCGTATTTGATTCCTACACCCCGAAATTTATAAATCTGACTCTCTGAATTCAACAAGAAGATAGTTATTATAGTTGTAAAGCTCTTTGCAGCTTTGCAAATAGCATTCAGATGTCCTATCAGAGTATGACAGGACACAGTTTCATTAATTCATTTAAATGTATATTTAGTGAGCACTTGCTATGTGCGAAACACTGTCTCAGGCATTGGGTTTCATTCTGCCACTTAAGAGAAAACTGAAATTCCGGATGTAAAGTAGCTTGCCCATGGTCATAGTCAGTGGATAGAGCCTACATTCATTAAACCTGGTTTTTGTAAATCAAACCAGGTTATAGTAGCAACTGTTGATTATTTACATGTGCCAGGCAAAGTGGTAGGAACTTTATATATTGTATCTCATCTAATCGTCTCATCAGCCTTATGATTAGGGTTCTGTTTCCTACATGGCCCCTGCTGATTAGATAAGGAAACACATCTGACACAGAGCAGTTTTACCTGAGGCCAGAGCTTTGTGTGGTCTCTCATCCCATTCAAGTCACACTTCAGGGCACAGCCCCTACTGGGGGTGTCCATTGTTGCCACAGTCCATACAAGATGGGTCACTGACTTCTGCCTGGTTCTGTCAGGTTCCAAAGCTACTTGATGGCTGCACCTGCTCCCTTCCCTAGTACCAGCCTTAACTTCTGGAAATAAGTCTTCAGTTCAATTATCCCTGGCCAGGAATACAACATAATTTTTAGGAACCAGCATAAAATTAAAATGTAGAGTTTCTTGTTCAAAAATTATTACAAATTTCAAGGTGGCAGTAACAGACCTCTAAACCAAGCATGGGGTTCTTCTAAGTGTAGGACCCTGTGTGACTAAACAAGTCACATGCACCTGAAGCCTGCTCAGTCCCATTTTTACTGACATTTTTAGAATGGCTCAGATTTTTACCACAGATTCTTCCTCCATTTTTGCATCACATCTCCCAGTTCTAATGTGGAACAAGTCAGTTCTCGCTGTAGCTCTGTTAAGACTTGATCTCCAGTCGGGCTCGGTGGCTCAGCCTGTAATCCCGCACCTTTGGGAGGCTGAGGTGAGTGGATTGCCTGAGCCCGCGGGTTCGAGACCCGCCTGGGCAAGCGAGACCTCATCTCTACAATAAATCAAAAAAAT
>CAUYQG010267290.1:0-11623 GCA_963574415.1 Tarsius wallacei
CTTCTCGAAGAGCAGAGGAGAGGCGGCAATTCTGCAGACTCGTTTTGGACTGCATTTCAACCAAACACTTTATGGATGTTTTTATGCGTTTAATAAGAATGGTCATTTATCTGCAATCGTTTTTCCCCACATAATAACCTGCAAACATCTGTGACACGTATCCACAGCACAGACCAGGGAGGGAGAAGAGAAACTTCTCCTGGGACTGCCGTTCCAGGGCTGGCGGCCAGCTGGCCTTCAGCCATTCCAGACGGGGGCTGTGGTTCACTGTGCTACTTACATCCTCCTGTCATAGCCAGGCACTGAAACAGAACCACTGTGGCAGCAATCACCTGCTGTCACATTTGCTACTTACCTTTATGAGTTAACAAAGGCATGGACAATCTCTTACAATCTATATTTAGCTTGAAGGCATGGCATTTCTTTTAAAATTACAAAATGCTTCAGACTTATTCTAAAAAGACTACAGAATAAAATGAACTGTTACTGGGTTTAAGCAATACAGTTGGTCCCCCCATTCCTCTCAGCTGCAGTTACTTATTTTTAAGGCAATCCTTTACTCAGGCTAAACAGGAAAAAAAAAAAAAAAAAAGGCACCCGTACAGATGGGAGACACAGACATGTCATGCTAAGATCAAAAAATTCCCCAGACTACCCAAGCATGACCCAAACAAAGTTTGTTCTAGGTTTTCATGTTAGATGACCACTACCAGGTAAGCTGTGTAAGGGCAGGGATTTACTTTTAAACTTTTATTATGTAAAATTTCAAAACATACTATGTGAAAACTAACAAAATGATGTGCTGAATCCCTGTTCTGACTTCATCATTGTATGCCCAGTGCCTGGACAGCACCTGGAACAGCACCTGCACACGGTAGGTGCTCAGAAACACAAATGGAAGGGTGGCCAAGTTGATGGCCATTACACAGACTGCAAATACTTGCAGATATCCACAGAGACACATGCCTTATTCAAATACAGGGTTTTATGTAGTCTAGTGAAACAAAAAACAGCAAAAGGCCAAAGAATTTAGGCAGTCATCTTGGCCCAATATAATGGAATATACCCAGTGAAAGGAATATGGGTTAAAGCCCAAGGCTTGGTAATCCAGGACAGATAGGAAACCAGACGCCTATGTGCCCTTGCAGGAGGAAAAGTGCCAAGCTTTTGGTTTGAGCTCAGAGGGTCTTATTTTCAAGGAAGGCCCATGAAAATCACTAGTCAGAGAGTGATGCTAGAATCAACAGGCAAGAGAGAACCACTTAGGCAATGGCTTTTCTCTCACCTGTACTCATTCTGGGGAGCTAGTGCTTTGTCAGTTTCTAAAGTTCTAACCACCCTGCCAAACAGGAATTTAAGTGGCAGATACAGAATGAATATTAAACCCTATTCCAACAATTGCTGGAATCCCTGCACTACACTCATAAGAGAATTCCTTCTTACTATGGGACTCTTTGAATAAGCAGTACCTCACTACAGGAAGCCAAAATGAAAACAAAAACAAAAATCCAACAATAAAACCTGAGGAGTTAAAACGGGTCGGTAACTTATGGCCCATGGCCTATTTTTGTAAATAAAGTTTTATTAGAACACAGCCATGCCCACTCAGTGACCTTATGCTTGTTGAGACTTCTGTGATACAATAGCGGTGGTAGTTGAGTAGTTACAACAGTATCCTGCTTGTTTTATCTGGATACTAGGTAGAACTTCCCTGACTCCTACCAAGGAATCCACATGTGCTGTTCCCAGTTAGCCACAAGTTCAGAAGCCAAATGTACGGTCCTGTCAGGGAAGGGGCTGGGAAGACATGAGGGCCACCCTGGGTCCCTGTCTGGATTTCAGGCTGAGTGCCTGAGCCTCCCTTTTTCTGGCTGCAGGTCCCAGGAAGGTAACACTTTAACTCTCCAATTAGGAAAGGCTCTTCTTCCCAAAACTGATTGGGGACAAGGGTAATTTCCTCCAGCTCTATGGTCCCTTTCTGTCCCTGAAGGACAGAGCTTCTTGTCTGAAGGATTCCATGCTAAGCTCTATATGGAAACAGATCTGACAGAATGGGCACTGTACGTGTGACAGAGTCACCTGACCTCTATAGCTGCTTCCCACTCTGACTCCAAGAGTGGGACACACAGAGCTCTAGATCAACAGGGTACTCGTCTAGACCACTGCCTCCAGACCCAGACACGGCATAAAAAGGCAGGGCTTCCTTGGTCCCGATGGACTGAGCGAGTAGCAAAGGACACATCGTAGTGCCTGGGAAAGAGACACTCAAAAAGGCCAACAGAGCTCCAAATGTTAAGCTCAGAGCCTGAGGGGTGGGATGGAAAGAGGGTAGGAAGAGTCACCAGGGCAAGAGGGTGTCCGCCATAGAGCAGGAAGGGTGGCAAGCATCGCCTTGTGTGGGACGTCCCCATGTGCTCCGCTCTCCACAATCTCAGCCTAGGGCCTGTGTCTTCCGCGCAGAAGCTCCTTACCCAAGAGTGTGAACGCTTGTCGTGTCTTCTCAAAGTCCTGAGCATCATCCACACCCTCGATGGATGTGTCTCCTCCCTGTGACGTGTAGAAAAAGTCCTCAGCACTTGCTGTGGGAGGGAAGGACGTAAGGCATGAGGCAAGTGAGAGCACACGTCACCCGCGGACCATGACCCTTGGCTTCCGCTCCCTCTGCATGCTGTCCCAGCTGACGGGAACCCTTTTAAAAGTCTTTATCCATGACGGCAAATGGGAGAGAAATATCCAAAGAGAATATGAGATGACACTGCCAGAATGTACTGCTGTATTTATGTAAACTGGTATGGGAAAAATATGTTAACACAAAAGATAAGTAAGTCACAGACCGTTCGATGTAATTGGGTTCACTGCAGACTTTTTTAGAGGTCTGATACAAGTACAATGTATATCCACCCTAGAATCAGACTTCTGTGGCCTCAGACAAGCTCAGTCTGACAAGCTCATGTGGCAAATGAGGGGTATGATGTGCCCGCAGGGACACAGTTTTTTTTGTTTTACGAAGTTGGGGCACACTTGAACTACTGAGGCACAAATGCAGCTCGAGACCCTCACACATTTGCTCATCCCCGGCTCGATCCTTCTCCAGTTGGGTCTCTGCTGACAGCGTATCTCAGCATTACAGACACCCCCAGCACAGGGCGAAACATAACAGGTCCCGGGTAGTGTGTGCCCTGCAGGAAGGATGAGCCAATAAGCTCTTAGGAGGGGGCCTGGGCACAGATTTAGGGCAACAACTGTACATAACGAAAGTCACCCTTAGTAATCACATAGCCCTTTGCACTCGGATGTCCCCTCTGAGGAGATACCGTAAATTTAGCACTCAGATGACCCCTCTCAGGGGACATAAAGAGACTGCTGGTATTATGCAGGACAGACTTACACCAGCGCAAATTTTTCAAACATATATGTTTCCTTGAAGTTTCCCATTCAAATTGCATGAAAAAGCAAATAAAGAGATGAAATGTATACTGAGATACAATCAATCAGTTGAGAAACAGTTTTCAGGAATCACGAGTGCGTCCTTCCACATCTTCTTCCAACAGACTGGACAATAAATCACACAGTATTAATGTGGGAGGAAGAAAATGAGACTGCATTGTCTGCTTGAGTAGAAAAACACCCTTGGAAGATGTCACACAAATTACTATTGCACAATGTATATCCAGGAACCTGCTGCAAAGCATGTGGGTGACTGTTTCACACGTTACTAGGTTAGAAAATCATAAGCTATAAAATTTTGATTTTTGTCATAAATAAGTTCCTCAATGTCCAAAATTTCATTGTAAGCCAAACACCATGACAATAATATAGTTGTTTCCAACGCTCTACCATTGAATAGGAAGTGATTCGTGTTTCGCTATTTCATTAAAAAAGTATGGTCGAGCCGCTGGTAGGCAACCCACAAAATGTCAAATTAAACCTCTCACAAGATACAGCACCTTGTGCAAGACAACTGTGCCCGGTACTGGGTCCAGGCGAGGGTTTGACTTTGACAGGATGCCAACACTGTACAATGGCTGGCTTCCCTCTTCCCTCAACCTCAGCATGTAGGGCTGAATGAGATCTGCTTAGACGCAGCTTCCTTGCAACTGAGGAGGGCGTGAGTAGGGCATGACAAATGGACCCTAGGAAGGGGGACCTGAGTCAGGGACAGTCAAGTTCAGAAGTCTGCCTTTTGCCCAGCGGCAGGAAGACCGGCCGCCCTCTGCTGGCTCTCTACACCCTCTACCAGTCGTGGACCTCCCACACTCCCCTAGTGTAAACAGCAGCCAGGGCAGGGAGCTAGTGACCCCAGGATGCCACTGCCTGGTTTGTCCTTCATGCCCTAGGCTTGGAGGACCCAGCGGCAGCACCAGTCCTTCGTGACAAGGCCCCACAGAGAAGGGGCAGAGGCTCCAGGCCCACGGGGAGGTGCGCGTGATAGGGAATCGAGCACCAACGCCAGCTCACGGCTCTGCTGGCTCCAGCCAGCAGCCTCGAAGAGAACAGATGTTGCCTCCTAGCAAACGGCAGCAGGGAGACAAGGCAGCACCCATCTCATGGGGACAACAGGCGATCGGCCCGCTGCCTCCTTCCCTCCCTCCCGTGCCCCAGCGCAGGTGTGCTAGAAGCTTTCAAGTGTGTGTGCAGGGACCAGACAGCTGGGCAGTCCCGAGGCCCATGCGCATAAGCCCCTCATCTTCTGTGGCCACCCCCTTCTCTCTTTTCCTCTGTCTCAGTCTTCACATACAGCTTAAAATGTGTTGACTAGTAGTAAGCGATGTGTACCATGAAACCTCTGGATACTTGTGGGTGGGCATGTCTCTTAGGATATCTGAGGTGAAGCCTATCTTAAAAACAATAATGCGTGAGAGACTGTAGAAACCACACTTCCTCCCTGGCCGCTTATCTTCACATGCTCTCTGGGGCAGAAGGCCTGGGTACCATTAACCCTCTTTTACTTATCATAGAGGCCTAGCGAACACTAGCCATGTGAGAGTCAGAGCTGAGACAAGAACCTACAAGGGAGGGCTCTGAGCACAGCTCACTTCACCCTGAAGGATGGACATGCACCTGCTGACTTACTTAGTGCAAGCTCCTTAAACTCCGGGAGGCTGGCAGCAGCACAGAGCTGGTAAAAGATGTGATAATTCCTCTCGTCGTCTGCCTGGGGAAGGAAAGAGTGAAGCAATTTTAGGGCAGCGACCTCCAAGATGGCTCCCTCTTCCACAGTAACCCCGGGGTGCTTGGGCTGATGTCTTCACACCTGTCACCTTCAACTCCCACCTTCCGATTTCCCATTCACTATTACGGGCCTGCTTCCAACCTGAGGGATTCTACCTCTTGACGTACACAAAGGTATGTATGTATGTTTTTCCTTCTACATAGAGCATTACTGCTGTTCCACAAAGGGTGGGTCAGTCAATTGACATACACTTATTTAGACCTCCATGCTGCTCGAAGACAGCCGGTCCCCTGCTGTAAGCACCAGTCTCCTCTGGGAGGTCAGAGCTAAGTGAGAGCTGTGCTTGTCTGTCATGATGGGATGGGTAGTCAGAAAGGTCCACAAGTGGGACGGGACTTCTAGTGGACACTTGCAGATGGACTGGCCTTGCCCTGGCTGAGCGTGGGGGGTGGGGGCGGGGATTCAGGAGCCCTGGACAAAGAAGAGAAAGTTCCACAGGCAGGCTACTCCCTCGGCTGCAAGGAGATGAAGGATAAGGTTGCCAGACCAGCCTGTGAGGTGCAGAGAAAACCTGGGCAAAACAACAGGGAGGTGGAGCTGGTGGAAAAATTCACGGGATGCTTGCTAAGCACCAGCACAGAGGTGTTGCCAAGAAACACAGCTGAGATGGTTGATGTCTCCTCTGCAGGCAGCCGAAACGGCAGCCTGGGAAGCCACTGAACCCAAGGCCAGAGAGTGCTGCAGACTCAAGCCAGGACATGGCCATCTCCTCAGCTCAGCGCTGGGGTGCAAGGGGAGCTGGGGGAGGACTGGTGTTGGCATTGCAAAGTGCACCAAAGGCAGGGCAGAGGATGAAAAGGGTCACATAGTGGCACCGAGTAGCCGAGCAGAACACAAAAGGTGTGCAGGGACAGTGAAGACTGGAGTCAGGTAAGAAGCAGGACTTACTTGAAGAGGAAGTAGGCAGCCAAGTGTTTATCAAATAAGAAGCTTTCTCATGAAAGCTGAAACCCACACTCTGTATCCGTGATGTTTCCCTGATCAAAACTTTGAAATCCATGAGGAAACGGACTGTCTTGTTCTTCACTGTATCCCTGGCATCTAGCACGGGGTAACACATAACGGGCATGCAATATATGTGTGTTGATTGAATCTAAAAAAGCACATGTGAGAGGTTTTTGAGGCCTAACACCATACATTGTGAACTTATTGAATGCCACTGAATTATGCACTTAAAATGGTTGATTTTATGCTATGTATATTTTATCACAATAAACGAATGTGCCTCTGTACCATTTGAAGGAATACTTAGTGACGAGAGAAAAGGAAGAACTGAAAGAACAAGCTTGTCCTCCTACAGATGCAAGAGATGAGGCACTCTCTGGGCCCGGGGAGGCAAGTGGGGGTACAGGCGAGGGTGTCATCCACGAGAGAGACACAGGGCCATGCCCTCCCACTCACCTGGAAGACCACTCGGGACTTCTCCAAGAGGTAGGTCCTCATGTTGGCCCCAATGATGTGGTACCTCTTGTCAAAGCCGATCTGGATGTACTTCCCAAAACGACTGCTGTTGTCATTGCGGGTGGTCTTGGCGTTCCCAATGGCCTGTGCAGACCAAACAAAATCCATGTGGGGAAGAAAGGAGGGTTTTCCTGACTTCAAGAGTGCATGTTTGTGACAGCCTCTGTCTCCAGATGAGAACCTCATGAGGTAGGCATTACTTTCATCATCAGGATGAAAGCAGTGTGTTCAAGGTCACATGCCTGGGAGGGGCAACTCCAAGACATAAATTCAGATATGCCTGGGCCCAAGTCTGTATTCATTCTGCCTACGTGGTGTCATGGCCCTTGCTATGTGCTATCTTCCAACTTTCCAAGCCACTTACCACCAGATAGGTAGCTACCAGTCTTGTGGGTGACTTCTCCCAGCTCAAAAGTGTGATATCTTCATATAACGGGATACTATAAGGTTGTTAAAAGAAATAAACTAGAGCATAGCTCATGGATAAATGAAAAAACATGGAGTGAAAAGTTGCACAATAGTTGATGGAACAGAATATGACATTTACATATAGCATAACATAATCTCTGTTGTTTATGCCTATAGAAATACAAGGAGAATAAAATGGACTGGAATGATTTCAATATGATTGGATTGTACAATTAAGGCGTATGTATCAAGTAGTACAAAAAGACAGAGAGGGGAGCAATTAACCATGCCCTGAAAATGGAAAAGGTGGTCAGGCTCGGTGGCTCAGCATGTAATCCCAGCACTTTGGGAGGCTGAGGTGAGTGGATTGCCTGAGCCCATGGGTTCGACACCAGCTCAGGCTAGTTGGCAAGTCCTCGTCTCTACAGTAAAATTGAAAATATAAAAGGTTTTCATAAGTGAAAACTGAAGCAGATCTTAAGGTGAATAGAATTCTACCAGTGGGAAAGGAGGGAGTCCACAAACGTGGTGTGGACAGAGGGCCTGGTATGTTTGAGAATGGACAAGTTTGGAGGGGCTGGAGTGTGTTGACACATGAAAGAAAACAAGAGGGGATATCAGGAAGGTCCACTGAGGGCAGATGCTTCTATGAATGGGTTAATAGTTGCAGGCTTTCTTCTTTCTCTGTCTTAAAAAAAAAAAAAAAATCCCTGAAAATTACACGTCTTAGTTTCTATCGTTTTTGCTCAGTGTACCTCGGCCCCCTTTCTTTTTCCCAGGATGGGGCAATCTCTGTGGCTCTCAGAGTTGCTTGCCTGCAGACTCCAGCTACCCCAAGAAGACACGCCACCCTAGCTGGGACTTGGGTTCTATTCCCTCTCTAACAGTCTCTTGATTACCAATGTCCTTTTCATCATTGCAGACTTGTGAACAAATCACTCCCAGGAGCTGACAAGCTCTTAAATAGAACAGGGCCAGAGAGCACTCACAGTGACAATAAATGATTCCAGTCCGTCCTAGCCAATCCAAATCCATCCTCAAGTAGCTTTTAATTCAAACAACTGCCACTTAGTACAGCCCACTGGGATTTCTGTCTCCTCAGACCTTCAACTTTTGGACTCCCCAGGAGGTGTCTGCACTGCGGCTCAGGGAGTTGACTGCCTTGTTGGGAGGTGCCACCATTCCTAGGACAGGCAGAGTGATCAGTAATCAGCTGTTCCTGATTAAGACATGCCCTGTGCTGGTGACAACCCTCTGAGAGCCACGGGTTGACGGGGCTTCCTGACACAAGGACCCAGCCAGACTCAAAGCTTCCGGAAAGTCGTGTTTTCAGACTTTGGCAGGGCACAAGTCTTTCTTTCCTTGCTTGGCAATACTCTTTCTAATCCCACCCTGGGTTATTCCTGGCTCCAATTCTTACTTTCCACGTTCATATCCAAGACTTCTCTCAAATCTTCAACTTAATGACAGCTCAAGGAATAGTCGCTATGTTGGTAAAATTCTCCATTTTACAGGAGCCCTCAGGACTTATCCTTATCGTTTTCAAAGTACTAATTTGCACCAGGCAGAAAGTTAATGTTTTGAACCCAAACCACGGTGGCATTTATTTACATGATTATATAAGGTCAGGTGGTCCACATATTCACTCCTTCAGATCTCAGCAACCAATGGAAGCACATGTTATGTATTTTGGGTGTGCATGACACTCTTAGTTCGCTCCTGTGTCAAAGCACCCTGCTCCCCACAGTCCACAGCCCATGCAGACCATAACAGATGTTGCAAATGTTAGATAATGTCAGACTACTGTGATTTAAAAGCATTCCCAAGGCAGGCACTCAAACAGATATTTGTACGCCATGTTCACAGCACCATTATTCACAACAGCCCAATGGTGGAGGAATAAAGAAAATGTGGTATAATCGTGCAATGAAATATTGTCTAGCCGGAAAATGGAAGAGAGTACTGACACCTGCTAAAATGTAGATGGACCTTGGAAACATGATGCTAAGTGAAATAAACTAGATACAAAAAGACTAATATTGTCTGATTCTCCTTCTATGAGGTACCTAGAATAGGCAAATTTGTAGAGGCAGAAAGTAGAACAGAGGTTACCTGGGGCTTGGGGAAGGGAGAACAGAGAGTTATTGCTTAGTGGGTACAGAATTTGTTTGGGATGATGAAACACTTTCAGATCCAGATGATGGTGGTGACTGTACAAACACTGTGAATGTACTGCCTGCCACTGAACCATGCACTTAAAATGGCTATTTGTATACGATGTATATTTTATCACAATAATTTAAAAAACACTCCCCATGTCTTATACATGTTTAGTAATGTGGTGATCTGCCTTTACTAAATTCCCAATGTGACTAACAAATACTTTGCTCAGTCTCCAGAGATCAGAGAGGTTTATTCTCTTCTCTCTTTTGCCTAGAACACCTGCTCTATCTCTAAAACAAGCAGTAACCTGTGTCTCTGAAATCTTACTGACTAAAAGATGAAGATGATTTTGACACTCAGGAGCAAAGAAGAGAGCCTGGTTTCACTCCCATCTGAGGTAAAACATGATGCAAACTGTGGAATGCTGTCTTAGCTGCTCCAATACAGATATGGTACATGGTCTAAGGGAGGCCAAGGCCACGGTCCACAAAGGCCTTCTGAACTGGACCACGGCCATGCCCCAGGCTCAGGGCTTGGAGTAAGCACTGTGAGTAAGCAGGCTACCAATGAATTTTGCAAAAGAGGGAGTTAAATTACGGTAAAGCCATTTATTAATACATGTTTGCAGCCACTGAAACCGTTCATAAAAAGTTTAATGCTATAGGAACAAGGCTTATGCTATAATAATTAGCTAAAAACTGTAAGGAAATATGCCAAAATATTGAATAATGATCAATATGCCAAAAGTTGGCTGTGGTACTCTGGGGGACTATATCCTTCATCCTTTCACATTTTCCAGCGAGCCCTTTCCATCGTTTCAACAGGTCACTGGTTCTCTGAGTGTGCTGCTCAGACCAGCAGCGTCACCCGGGAACTTGTGAGAAATGCAAACTATGGGCCCCTTTTCAGACTTTCTGCACCAGCCAGTTTGGGGCAGGGGGAGGTAGCAGTCTGTGTTTCAACAAGCCTTGCAGGCAATTCTCATGCACCCTCAAGTTTGGGAAGCACTGTAATAGAAAAGATGTTTTTGTGTGTTTGGTAGAAAAGCCTTCAGTTGTATTGACCATTTCTCAATTCATCTGAGAACAGACACTGAAACTTGCTTTTGTTGAATTCTTAGTGCATAGGTAGTATCCTATTACTCAACACAGAACAAAAGTTCTCCAGACAATGCAACTCAGAAGGAAGGAGAGTTGCCTGGATAGTCGATAAACTCCTATGAACTGAGGCTCAGAATTTACTCCTGTACTTAGTAAAGAAAGAGGGAGAGGAACAGGTTCTTGCTCCCACCAGCTCCAGAATGATGCGGAATGCCAACCACCATGGTGACTGGTGTCTTAGTCAACAGAGCTTAGGGCTCTGCAGGGCCCCTGCACTATACTCAGACCAGCAGCATCACCCAAGAATTTGTGAGAAATGCAAACTATGGGCCCCTTTTCAGACTTGCTGTACCAGCCAGTTTGGGGGGGGCGGGGGGAGGAGGAGGAGAAACAAGGTGGCTTGCAGCTTGCAAGCTCAACTGAATTTCTTCTTCTTCTTTTTTTTTTTGGTTGAAGTCACTCTGTCACCAAGGCTGTAATGCAGTGGCACCATCACGGCTCACCACAGCCTTGACCTCCTAGGCTCCAGCAGTCCTGCCTCAATCTCTTGAGTAGCTGAAACTACAGGTGTGTGCCACCATGCCTGGCTAACTTGCTGTAGAGAGGAGATCTTGCTATCTCGCTATGTTGCCCAGCTAGTCTTGAAGCCCTGGGCTCAAGCGATCTCCCACTTCCACCTCCCAGAGTGCAGGGATTAAAGGTGTGAGCCACCACATCTGACCTTGAATTTCTTCTTAATAAAACAAAGGGGCTTCCCAGGGCTGGCAGAAGGGCCTGCTCCCACCAGGCTGTGACCCAGACAATGATGAAGAGCCTCAGATGCAAAGGTGGGGAACCAAGCTGGCCCAGGAATTGTGAGGCCATTTAGTTCTATTCCATCACACTTAAGTCTTTACAGAGAAAAGAGAGAAAAACAGAAATGGTGTCCTGGTTATAATATATTAGTTATATCAAGCTCTGATTTTTTTTTCGAGTTGGAGTCTCAGTCTATCACCCAGACAGGAGGGCAGTGGCATGCTCCCGGCCACCACAGCCTCAACCTGCTGGGCTCCGGCGATCCTTCCACCTCAGCCTTCCAAGTAGCCGGAACTACAGGCGCGCGCTACCATCCCCCGCTAGTTTTTTTTTTTTTTTGAGTTGGAGTCTCACTCTGTCGCCCAGACTGGAGTGCAGTGGCCGCTCCCGGCCACCGCAGCCTCAACCTGCTGGGCTCCGGCGATCCTTCCGCCTCAGCCTTCCAAGTAGCTGGAACTACAGG
>CAUYQG010267291.1:0-17796 GCA_963574415.1 Tarsius wallacei
ATGGTAGTAAATATCTGTCTGGGGATGGGGAGACACTTCTTATCAACAAGGGTGCCTGAACGAAGCATATTTGTATACCTAACCCTTAACTGTACCCCACAATATCATAATAAAAAATATTGAATATAAAAAAAAAAGAAAGGAGCTAAATGGGGACAATAAACAACTGGCTTGTGTGTGAGAGAGAGAACAGAGCAAGGGAGAGAGGTGTGGGTGCGGCCCCTGACAGTGGGATCAGGGCCACTGGTCCCTGAGAATCCAGCGACCCTTCACCTAGGGAAAAGGCAACTGGGTCCTACAAGTCAGCCTGCTCCTCCCAGCCTTTCTCCCTTCCAGTTGACTGGTGTGTCTGGACCAGGAAAGATGCTACTGTGTGGGTAGCCTGCCACTGAAGACCAGATCAAAGGTCCATGCAAGGCACCAGTGTTAAGTACAAAAGTTAAAAGACACGGGGTTATAAAGGAAGGCAGCATTCAGCCTGGTGGGGAGCTGTGAAAGTGAAGGGCAAATATTAGGCCCAGTGAACCATCTGTGGTTTCTCTGGCCCCGCTGCTGCAGCCCAGTCACTGGGGGAATACAGAATTACAAGGGACAGGCAGATGGAAAGTGAGAATGGAGCACGGACTGTAATAAAATGAACAATTAGGGCCCTCAGAGGAAGTCCAGTTCAGGATGTCAGTTTCTTCATAGAGGAGAGAGAGAGAACACATCTTCCTCCTTTGCTCACCTCTCCCCTCTGCCCTCACCACCCATATGAGTCACAGGGTGACTGCTTGAATCCTCAGGCCCTGTGGGATTGGCTGAGGGATACAGGGGGGAGCTCTCAATGGAGAGTATGCCCTAGACTCAAGGAACAGCTGGGTGGTAGAGAATGAAGTATTTGGGCAGCAGATGGAGGGGGAGGGCACAAGGAATACTAAGAATTAAGAGAAAAGAAATACAAGGATGGTTGTTAGAAAGACTCTTCTCCTTCACAGATGAAAGCATTTCTGTATTTGTCACTGTATTACAGGATACTTAAGAAAAAAATAAAAGAAGTGTAGTAATGATATTCTGAGGGCTCATTCTGGGAAAAGATAAGGAGCAGATTTGCTCCTAAGCAGACAGCCATTAAAGAGCACCTTGGAGCAATAATTAAACACAGGAAGACTTCAGTTAGGGTATATCCCTCATCTCTGCTCTGTACAAAGAGCACATAGGATGTCTGTTTCTGATGTTTGGAAAAAGCTGGCCTGATATGCCCAGGATCTGGGAAAATGAGGGGCCTGACACCCAGCTGCTCAGCTATAGGCAACACCCTCAAACAATGGGTGAACAGCAAGCTTTGTTAAACCACAGACCCATCCTCCTTCACATGTAGCTAGCTAAACTCTGCTGTTCCCGCAGTTAGAAAATTCCTAACGCTGGCCAGGTGTTCCATGAACCAAGAAAGGACAGAGGAAACTAAATTGTAGGCAAGGATAAGCTATCCAGGGATCTAAAACTGTCAATACAGCCCCACCCTCATAAGAGAGTGGAAAAGAATGTGACTGCACAATTGAGGCAGAAGCCACCAAGGAAGGAGGCCTTATTTCACAGGAGCAAATTGGAAATGTTTTCCTTAAGATCGCCAAATAAAGTATAGACTAGACATGATATTATCTGTTATCTCAACCCCCAATGAATTAGGATTATTCCTTACCCTGTATGGATGGAAAAACTAATTCAAGGAGGTTAATTAATGCGCCCAGTCACCCAACAAGTAACCAGAGCACAGCTCTAGCTCTGGCCTGTCTGAATGCAAAGCACAGGAACTCCAACTAGAGTTCCAAGCCACACCGCCATCCCCTATGCCCCATGGCGCCCACTGCAGGCTAAATGGGGAAATATTTTTCCTCAGCAGGTGCCAGTTATCAGGAATGAGCTGAAGGGGTCACTTGGGTTCTTCCGAGCCAGGCCAGAGGGAATGTACTGGGTAGTGGGGGAATGAAGGGGTGAATAAAACTGGGGCCTGATATGCCCAGGTTTTGGGTCCTATAGGATCAAGTCCATAAGTCTTTGAGTATTCTGTCTTCATCCAAATAAGATTAAAGCAAAGAAAAGCAGTTGAGGCCTTGCCATGGGTGTGCTGACCAAGTTAACTATTGTCAGGATTCTAAATAACAGTATGGCCAGAAATCTGCCGTTGTAACCAACTGGTTCACATCGAACTCATTTTCTTGTCATGTCTAGTATTTTTTTTTTTTTGAGTTGGAGTCTCACTCTGTTGCCCAGGTTGGAGTGCAGTGGCATGCTCACGGCCACTGCAGCCTCAACCTGCTGGGCTCAGGTGATCCTTCTGCCTCAGCCTTCCAAGTAGCTGGAACTACAGGCACATGCCACCATGACTGGTTAATTTTTTAGAAATTTATTTATCATAGAGACAAGTTCTTGCCAAGTTGCCCAGGCCGGCCTCGAACCCCTGGGCTCAGGTAGTGCTCTTGCCTCTGCCTCTCAAAGTTCTGGGATTACAGGTGTGAGCCACTGCATCTAGCAGGTATGTTTTTTAATAGAGGTTCCTTGTGAAGAATTCCACCACTCGGAGGCCAATGAGATGAAAAGAGGCCTTTTTTCCAGTTTCTCCTTCTTGCCTTACCAGTTCAGAAGCCTAGATCAAGTACCATTGGAGAGGAGGGGCATGCAGAAGGAATCTGGGTCACTTGTGGAAGCTGATTCCTGTAACTAGGGGTCAAAAATGTGAATGCATAAAGCAGCACTGAGGTTTAGGAAGCTCTATGAAGTGTGCCGGAAATACAACAACAAAAGCTAAACTGCTTATATCACAACCAAGTATAATATCTGCCTAGTGATGGAGGCTTCAAAACTGTACAAGTATAAAAATGGCCATACACAGCTGCTTCAGAGCAGGGTTTCCCAAGCTTCTTGAATTATTTATGGGAGCTGTAGTGATGAATGGAGGGAAACTCTTTAAAAATATAAATTTTGAGGTCATTTTCCTGAGAGACTGATTGGACAGGCCCCGGGAGCCTTTCTTTTTAATAGACTCGCCAGGTGATTCATACCCTCAGGAAGTTTGAGAGGCATGGGTTTTGCCTGGTGACTTCCAAACTAAATGGATCATCAGAATGACCCAAGAATCTTAAATATTCAGATTGGAGGGCAGTCTCCTGGGATGATTCTGATGTGGCTAGTTGTAGGCATTGCAGTAAACTTTGGATGGATTCTTGGGACTCCTCAAGTCAGCTGGCGAACTAATGCTCCAAGCCACTCTTCCAAGACAAAAAGAAGAAAAATAGTCCTAAATGAAGGACCAACTAAGTTTTGGGAATTGTCTAGATGTGGCGATAGGAGAGATGAGACTGAGTCATGGTGGTGATCTAAGAATGGACCACATGGATCATAAGAAGTTAAGTGACATAAAAAAGAGGATGAGCCCAATTTACACTAACAGCTCAGAAATTTAATTGGGCTATCTGCATTTAGAAAGCTGTCTACCATGGAGGAAGCTAGTATTAGACTAGAAGTTTTTAAAAGAGCTAGTAGAATCTGAACATCATACATAACATATGATTCCAACTTTAAGACATTCCGGAAAAGGCAAAACTATGGAAGCAATAAAAAGATCAGTGGTTGCCATGGATTGAGGGTGGGTAGGAGTTTTAGGGCAGTGAAAATACTCTTTATGATCCTACAATGATGAATACATGTCATCAGACATTTGTCCAGAATCATTGAATGTACGACACCAACTATGAACTTTTTGTGATAATAATGTGTCAATGCAGGTTCATCAATTACAACACATGTGCCACTCTGTTAGAGGATGTTGATAAGGGAGAAAGCTATGCATGTGAGGGGGCAGAGAGAATATGGAAGATCTCTGTACCTTCCTTTCAATTTTGCTGTGAACCTAAAACTGCTAGAAAAAAATAATCTTTAAAAAAAAAAAAAAGAACTAATGGCACGGTAGCTTTCTCTGTCTTACCTGAAAAGCTTTTCCAGAGCGAGTCTCGGCTAGCAACTGACTTCTTTACTTGACAATAGAGTGTTTCCTGTTTCCTACATTATCAGAAAGTAGTGTTCCCTCAGGTGTGGTCCTGTACCATAAACTACTAAATTATAATCTTGGAAAGTGTGACTAGAGGTTCTGCGTTGTAAGTACCCAACTCAGAGATTTTCAATGCTAGTAAAGTTTAAGTGCTAATACCATAAAGATATGTTCTTTTAAATTCTTTTAAAAAAAATATTTCCAAGATATCTGATGCATGTCTTTGGAAAGAAAAAAATAAAGGAAAAGGAAAAGGAGAAAGAAAAAAGGTAAGAGAGAAGCTACCTAGGTGGGTAAAGTTGAGTTGGACATTCTCTACTTTCTATTTATACTTTTAATCCAAAAAAATCAGTCTTACAGTTAAAGCTCTTTGTTTCAGAACTACTTCTATTTTATGTCAGTCTTGACTCAGTTTTCAACTCTTGTAATACTGGTGTTTTTCACCTTTGTTGGACTGAAAAGAAAGTAAGCAGTGGAATCAGAAATCAATTCTTATTTCCTTACATAATAACTTGGACATCACCCCGAATTCTCCATTCAAGGTAGAGAAAATATTGCTATCATTGAGAGAGAAGTGGCAGAGGATAGGTTGAGTTTGCTCTGTGGGTTTTCGCATTTTTGTTTCTTTCCTCCCTGGCTTGAAGAAGGAAAACTCTGTAAGGCAGTGGTTCTCAAAGTTCTCAGACCCGCAGAATCAGTATGGCCTCTGAATTGGTAAGACATGAAAATTCTTGGACCTCACCAAGACTTAATACCACAGAAACCCTGGGGCTGGGGTTTTTTAACAAGCCTACCAGATGATTCTGTTGCATGCTGGAGTTTGAGAGCCATTGCTAATACAATAGTCAGTTGCCACTTGGAGTGCAGTGAAGGTTGCTCTGATAGAAAAGGAAGTTTCAAGCCGCCGGCATTTGTGATATCTCAAGTCGCTCCAAGTACCTTACTTACAATTTCCCAAAATATCTCTGAAACTGGGTGAAACATCTCTTCTGCTCTTGCTGTTGAGGAATGGCACATATAGTGACACCTCCCCAGAGAATATATTTGGACCTCCAGGCCCTCCCAATGTAAACCACACCTTTGTGACTCCCAATCATCAAGAGAAAAACCACGTGTCCAGGAGTCTCATCAGTACAATTACTATGAAGAGTAATCAAGTTGATTGGTCTTTGAGTCTTGCCCGTGCTGACATTCTAGAATTCTGTGTGTTTAATGTTCACCGAGTGGTTTTACAGATGACCAAAAAGGGATGGGTTAATAGGCGGAGAAAAGAAGCCGGCATGCATAAGGTGTCTAGTAGCCAGGCCCTGTGCTAGGCATTTTATACATTTGATCTGTACAAGAATCCTGCAAGGGAGGCATAGGACCTGTTTACTAAGAAGGGAATCAAGGCTCTGAGAGGCTAAGCTACTTAAACAAGGTCACACAGCTAGTATGTAGCTTAAGAGAGATTTTAACCCATCTGTCTGACTTTAAAACTCATGCTCTTTCCACTGTACCAGGGTCTTCTGGGTCTGGAATTGGCAGTGCAATATATTATGGGGACAGACATAAGAGAGTAAGACCACCAAGTAGGAAAAAAATCAGTAAAGTGGCCCCTAAAGCTGGCCCCTTCCTATTAGAGAATGGCTGATGAAACAAAGTATCTCCAGCTGGTGGAGGGGGGGCACAGGGCATCTGAGTGACCCCGGCAGCTCCCATTTATTCCAGGACAGAATGTGTGCCTTTCTAGCCCTGCTTCTTCTGCCCTCATTTTCTGTCAATCTTAGAAAGGACAAGCTAATGACAATAATGTCTAGACTGCCAACTTTTATTATATAGTCTTCTGCTGCTGCCAGGTACTGTGGTAAGCACTTCTGAGTCATCTCATTTACTCTTAATAGAAACCATGTGAAATAGGTAATATCATCCCCATGTTACAGCTGAGAAGACTGAGGCTTAGAGAAGTTAACAGATAAGTGGTGAAGCACAGGTTTGAACCAGGTAGTCTAATTTCTAATGCAGGAGGCTGCATTCTACTATAATACCTTCCAGGATAAACCTGCAGTCCTTCTGTCCAGATACAAGACCAGCACACTCACTTGCTCTCATGTGTTTTCTCTTCTGCCTCTCTTCTCCCTTGCCTCCCTCTCTCTCTCTCTCCCTCTCCCCCCCACCCTGTCTCTCTCTCTCAGACACACACACCACCCTTTCTTACTCCTCCTTTTCTCCTCTTTCCATGCACAGCAAAGATTCTGAAGTCTTACTTGCCATGTACTCGCCTCTGAGTCATGGACAACTGAGATGACCCCACCCCTGCCCATTCAAGAGTACCAATGGCAAATCCAAAAGTATCCTGCCAGGTCATTCACCTTCTCTCATCCAAAAGAAAGACCTCTCCAGGCCCCTTCCCTTCCTCTAAGCTGCTCTTTTTTCTTCTCCATCACTGAAAGGAACTGGTCACCCCAGCTTCTCCCCAGAGTGAACTACAGTCACTTTGTCTAAAATGTCCCTGTGATTAGGTTGTTTTCTGGACCATTCAGTCTTGGGTTCCTTTTGAAAGCCCTGAAATCGTGTACTCAGATTGGCCCCAAGTTCATTCCAAATGTTTCACCTAAAAGGGGTTTAAGATAGTGGGTACATCTGAGCCCCTAGAATACAGAAATAATTCAAGCCTAAATGAGAAGGCATTTGGTAAGGCCTTTAGTATGTGTGGAGAGTCACTGGGCAGCTACAGGGCCCTACTTGGGAGAAGAAGCTGAGTAGGGAAGATGAGAGACAGGGCGCTCTTAAGCATAAAACACCTGCACAGGAGGAAGAGAAGCACCCAGGTGAGGAGGGCCGGGGCTACAACAGCCACAGCCACCACAACCATGGTGCAGGGAATCTGGAATCAATGTAAGTTGATATGTGAGGACAGCACTGCAACCAGAGTCAGGGTGGAGATGAGTGGGGAGCGAGTGGGACTCAGCTAAGCAAACGGCTTGTCCAACAGCTGTGTGCACACACAGGGGTACCCTCACATACACACAGACTCAAACAAACACCGACCCTGCCGTGTGGCATCACTTTGATTGCAGCTTACTTATCCCAAGACACATGAGTGACAACCAGCTCTTGCAGGAAGGCCACCGGCCTTGCTTGCTCTGTCTATGTCGCGGCCCTGGCAGGACACCCCTCCCTCTCCCTGCTTCTCTGCTCTGAGCTACCCACTTTCCCACCTCCCGTTCCACTATATGATAACAAGCTCCCACCTGAGCATTAGACAGTGATCCAACTCATAATCAATCTCTCTGGCTCTCAGTGCTCAGTGGCCTTTCCATGGAGGAGGTCACCAGGCCCTGGGGATCCTGGGGCCATTTGGAAACTCCTAAGCACCTGCTTCTCATTGACAGCTTTCTTGCTCATCCCTGCCTCCTGCATGATCTGCCTATAGTTCTTCCTGCTAGGCAGTCCTAGCGCCTTTGGTGTAGGTCTTCCTTATTTCCTTAAAGCCCCTCCCTTCTGCCCTAGGGATGGGACTGTCTGTTCAGTGTCTGTCCCTTGGAGCTGACCTGTCCACCGCCCTAGCTCAGGCTACTGCAGTCATGCTCATCCCTCCTAGCATCCCCCTTCCTTAAGAGGGATCGGACACAGGGCTGGGGCAGGTGGTATAGACCTCCTCCTACTCTATTCATCAGGAACCATTGCTTCCTACACTCCTTCCCTGTGAGTACCTCCTAGGAGTCAACCTTATGGTCTTTGAAAAAAGGGGGAAAGGCAAGTAAAGTATCCTCAGTCGAGTAAAGACAGGAAAGCTCCCTCAGGAGCCTCACCTCCCACAGACTTCTGGCTTTTTCCTCCTCCCTACACACTTCCTGCCCCTGGGGGTCCTCACCAGTCTCTTCCATTCACACTGACTCCCTTATCCTTCTGTCCCACACCGCCCTGAATCATCATCATCACCCTCCTCCTGCCCCTCCTCTTCATCCTCATCAGCTAGTCACCATTATGACTCAACAGCATACTCATGGCGTAGGTGAAGAAAACTATGTCTCCTGGCCAAAGAATGGGCTGGCAGGCCAGCTAAGGCCTTATTCTTTGGCATCAGAGAGTCTGGGTTTGAGTCTTGGTTCTGCTAATTACTAGCTAGCTATCTTATGGACACATGTAACCATGGGCAAGCTTCAGATTCATTACCTGTAAAACAGAGATGTTAAAAACACTTACCTCATAGGGCTGTTAGGAGAACTGATTGGCCTTTTGCAGTAAAGCACTTGTACACAATGGCTGGTGTATAGGAAAACATCAATACGCATCATTAGCTGGGGAAAACCATTATAGTTTTGATCTAGGAGGCAGGGATCAGGTCTCAACTGTGACAGTACATGGGAATTTGGAGGCAAGCATCCATGAAGTTCAAAGACCTGGGCTGGCCTGGCCTGAAGTTTTGAATATCTGAGTTTCTAGGTAATGGCAAAACACCAGAAAAACTCATCGTTATCTTAGGATCAGCTCTTCAGGATCAGACACAGGGGATTAAGAGGGTAATTGTTTCTTTGTAAACTGTAATGTTATAAGTAGTGGAATGATCCTCTGCCAGAAATCTATTTCAACTACCATCTGAATACTGAGAACGTTATCCCACTCTCACTGTCAGCAGAGCCATTTGGGTCACTGCCCCAGGGATTCTATAGGTTGGGCCACCGATGACAGCCAGTGACAACAAGTATGTGAGAGTAGAGTCAATCTGGCAGTCCTGTGTCTTTATAGAAAGGGCCTGTATCTCTCAGTGCCACAGACTGGCCTAGTGGAGACGGAAAACAGTCACAGAATTGGCATGCACGTTTTCACTAAAGGGGACACTTGGCATCGCGATCATAGGTCCCAAATTATCTGGCAGTGTCTCCGTTCGCGTCATTCTCCCCAATAATGGTGGATTATAAAATATGTCCAGAAATCTGATTTGATTTTTATGTTTTTGTAAGATTCCCTCACCAAATCAATTCACAAACGTGAAAGACCAAAAGCATTTGTCACACTCTGAGCAGATTGCCTATCTGGAAGGTATGGTCACCAAGCTCCCAGGTAATTGTTTAATGAAAGGCTGGAGTGCTATTTATTTTTCAGATTGACTGACAAAATAGCACCAGACGGCTCTGTCTATAAGCCTTGCTGCAGCTGAGTCAGAAGCATACTCACCCCCTGCTCCCTTCTCTTGCAGTAGCTATGATTTGTTATGGGAGGGGTAACGACTAAAAGGCATCTATGTAACTATTTTTGCTTTTCTCTTGGTTGAGGCTTCTGTTTACACACGAGGTTGCTGAGGTCCCAGCCATGTCCTCAGGGTGTGCGTTGCCATGGAAGATGGTACCCCTTTTACTAGAATATCACAAAGAGGGCGGCTAACTGCCCCCAGGATGACAGCTGAGAACATCCTCCACACACATCCTCAGCACAGGGAAGAACACCGTGAGCAGTTTTGACAGGAGATGGAGCACAGGGAGGGGGGAGAAATCAACAATTCTAAAGGCAAAGGGCTGTTTACCTTCCCACAGATCCACCGTCTGAAAAATGTCGGTGGTCCTGACACCGTAGATCTCTGCGGCTTTTAGGAACTGGGAGATTTGCTCCATCTGCTTAAACGCCATCTTTGACTCTGAGATCTTGGGAATGGGCTCTTGTCCTGGTGGATATAAACTGTTTATCAGCTTGCACAGGACCTGAAGGGGGAGAGGGGATACAGAATCAACACTTCCCTTGTATATACAGATCACAAATAAGAAGTAAATCCTGCCACCTCCCTCCCCTGCTCCCAGGGCACAGCTCACCGGGTTTGGGCAGGAGCAAGTCATGGGCCCCAGGAAGGCATAGGCTCAGGGTGTGAGGCCAGACTCCCACAGTGAGCTTCGAAGACCCAGATGACCCCATTCGCAGGGCTGCTCCTGACCACAGAAAATCCTGCGGCACGGGAACCCCATTCCCTCTTTGTTCCTCCCTTCCTTTTTGGTGAGGGAGAGAATGTTTACAGATAAGGAATGGTGTGAGGTGATGAGAATATGATTCCAGACTTTCAGCAGAAGAATGAGTTAGTGGCTCCCTGGGTCGGCAAAGCTCCAATGATAGTCTAACATTATTTCTTCTATCAAAAGGCAGGTCAGAAGCAGGCTTCAATAATTCATACCCTATGTGCTAATGACATGTAAAAGAAGTAAACTAGGTATCCTCTTCCCAGACACATATAACCCAAGCCCTGGGCAACCCAGCAGGAGCGTGGGATAGCAGTTATGTAACAGTAAATCACAGGCTGTGGGGAAAGATGGGCTTGTTGGAATCAGCAGAGCCTGTGGTCCTCAAATCCCCAAACACTCAGGAGCATCTGGTCAGAATAGCTGTTAGCAGATAAGGATTCCCTTCCTTTCTTGAGTACACATCTACTCAACGAACAATCACTGGGCACCTCCAGGGTACAAGGCTCCTGGAAGAATGTCAAGGTAGCCAGTCCCCCTTCTTCCTTCCTTTGTTTTACTGTGTAACTAGCCATTCCTCCCGGGTAAGAAATGGCCCCAGAAAAGCTGATGCACCAAGAAGGTTGGGGAGATCACAGGGAAATACTTATCTCTATTCTCACAGGGAAAATCAAAAGGGCCTCGAATTTGCCAACAATCCAGAGGGAAGCAGTGAAGCTGGGATGGGTGGGGAACTCCCAAGCCGGCAAGGGAATTGTGCAGGGGGCCCAGATCTTCCAACCCTGAGGAGATAAAGGAATTCCCATCCCTTCCGGGTGGTCACAGAGCCCGGCAAACGGCAGTGCCTCCTGCAGCCACACGTTCAAAAAAGAAGGGCCCCGGGGGCTTTCCCTGCCCACCACCCCAGCCACCAAGCTGGCCCCGCGGCCTTACCGTCCCGTCCATTAACCATTTCTGAAAATGGGCCCTGCCGGGGGGCGGATGCTCTATGTCCTCGGCGCACTGCAGGATGATCCAGTCCACCAGCTTGTTCTCCAGGTCTGCATCATACTTCTGCTCGATCTTCTCCTGCACCTCTCGGCTTAAGCCGTAGCTCGGGCCCCTGTTAGCCATCTCTGGAAAGAAGAGAGGACGCGCGCGGCATCCACACAATAGCAGCAGCAGCCCCGGGCTCCCTGCAAGCGGGGCTGGGATGTGTGTGGCTGGGCGGCCTGGCCGAGCAGCCGCCAGGCGGCCGGAAAGCCGGGCGTGGTTTAAATCAAGGAGCCAATGAAGCCAAGGGGGTTTCACCTACAAACGGGGGAGCGAAGCGCAGCCACGCGCCAGTGACTCTAGCATAAAGCCCGGGCCGGTCCAGGGGGGCTGGAACCCCCTCTCGGTCCTGTCTATCAGTGAGAGGAGGCGATGCACACAGTCGAGCCTGAACCCCGCAGGCAGCAAGAGGGATGGATGGTGGTCGTTTCCTCCCCCTCTCGGTAGCAGTCTGCAAAGGCAGGAACCATGCGACTGAAAGGGCAGGTGATTAACAGGCTGGGGGGAGGCTGCCTTGGCGTTCAGCTGCTGCTGCTGCATCGCGCCTAGAAGAATGGCACGCTGACTTGATTTTCAACTGGCTGAGGAGGGTCAAACCAGGGCCGTTGCTAAGAGCCCTCCAAAAAGCCAGCCCTCTCCCCTGTCAGTCAAGCCGCTTGCCCCCTCCCGCTGAGAGCTTCTTTCTCAGCTGCACAATCCTTTCCATCCTCTAGGGAGAGAGCCCATTGTATACCAGGCCAGCATGCAGCTGCACGTGAGATGAGGGCCTGGGGGAGGGTCTATTCTACCAACTGTCCATCTGCCCGGAGCAGCCAAACCACTTTCCCCCTGCCCCGAGGTAACAATTGTCCGGCAGGACTGGAGAGAAGGGACTGAGAGCTGCAGTCATTTACTTGTTCGGCTGCCAGCCCAGCTTCACCCGGAGACTTTCATCCTGATGGGAAACTGCTGTACCTCTGTTTGACCTATTCAAGGGATATGCCTTTTAAATGGTATTTTTAACCAAAAAGCACTAAAAGCAAGTTGTATTCATGAAACAAAACTCAATGTACTAAGAACTCTTAGAGTGAAAGGTGCTTTTTATAAAAAATTAAAAATATGTTAAAAATTTTTTTTTTAAAAAGAGATGGGGTCTTGCAATGTTGCCTAGGCTGGTCTCGAACTCCTGGGCTCAAGTGATCCTCCCATCTTGGCCTCCCAAAATGCTAGGATTACAGGTGTGAGGCATTGCACGTGGTTGAAAAGTTTTGATGAGTAAAAAAAGACTTTATCAGTTTATTTCAAATTAGGACCATGAAGGCACAATTGATATATTGTCAGTGGTAACTGAATGTTTGGCACAAGTAAAGAAGAATCAGGAAAAGCCACTAGTCTAAATTAATCTGGAATTCTTATAGCAGCTAAAGGATTTGGCAGTTTGTTCTAGAGTGTAAGCCACTTGGGGGTAAAGATTGAGTCTCACTGGTATTGTCTAAGTTTCTGAGTACTTTTCATGAGAAAAACACCCAAATATTTGTTTTTTGGTTCATTTCTTCATTCAACAAATACTTATTGAGTGCTTAACTGTGCCAAATACTGGACTGGAGAGGAATAAAATACAATAATTCTTGCCTCTAGAACGGATTGATAAATTGACTCAAGCACATTAGATAAAGCAATTCTAGTACATGGGATGGTGATCTTTGTCCCTGGGGGAAATTGATTGAAGATATGCGGGAAATGACTCTTCAAATAATACACATATTGAGAAAAATTTCCTGCCGGCTGTGGCCTGTACCAACGTAAATTTAATTAGCAGATATGTGAGTGGTTTGCCTGAGAAAAGACTTAGTGGCCAGTAGTTGAAAGCCTGTGAGAGAGAACTTGGTGAAAGACAGAGAGACAAGAGCTTTTAGGGGAGCAGTAGTTTTAGCAAGGAACAAGGGAAGGTCTTGACTCTACATGGACTCCTCAGCCGGGGAAGTTCCAAAGATAGCAGAACTGTCTTCAGAGACTCAGAGCCTAGGAGCAGAGTTTAGAGCCGGAGAATCAGCAGCAGCATTGTGGAAGTTGCTAGTTGCATCTTGGGTGGCAGCAATAAGGTCAGTTCTAACCTGAGACTGAGAGAACAGAGATCCAAACAAAAATACATGTCACTTTGTGGCTGGAATTGCTCTAAGGAACATCTGAGTTTGATATACAAATCTGGAAACAATTTTAAAGATGTATAGTTGACTTCCTTTTTTTTTAGACCTTGTTTTGCAGATCATTTGTACCCAAAGATTCCTTCTGATTTTAACAGAGTAGCTGGTGTGCTACTCCGATTTTAACAGAGTAGCTGGTGAATGATTGAGCCTGTGATTCTGAAGAGAATACAATGACCACAGCAAGGCATAGGTTAGAAGTGTCCAGAAATCCCGAGGAAATCTTTTTTAAAGGACTTATGTATGTATCTGAGATACAAAAAGGAATGAGACATAGAAACTTGCTTTAGTAGCAAAGTGAAATTTATGAACAATAAATACCAACCAGATGTCAAACCTAGAGAAAGGGGCTAGGAAAATATGGGAAAGGTTTATAAATGAGATGATCTTAAGTCTTGAGAGACGAGTAGGTGTTTGGCAGGTGAAAGGAGTAAGGTAGGGAATGTTGCAAGCCAAAAAACAAACAAACAAACAAAAAAAACCAATGCAAAACAAAACAATCTTAAGGTGAAAATCTTCTAGTATCCACGGAGCATAGGGTTAAAGAGAAGAGACACGTAGAAAAAATGAGACTGGAATGTCAGGCAGCCTCTGAATCATAACGTGTGTGCTCACAAGTGTCCATGGTTAAATTTTCAGGAATTTAAAGAGCCAGTATTCAACTCAACCACTATTAGTAAATGAGATATACTAGCTTACTCATGAATAAGTTATATTACAAAGGCTAAATACTCAAAACAAATCACTTCCTAATTTGCTACATTTTCTAATACTCATACTCTTAAGGATATTTGCACTTATCATCTCTGTGTGGTGTAAATACTATGTGATGGTGTGCTACTGGGTATTTCTTCCAAGCTTTGTATTAAGAGATGTCTTTGTGGTAGTTTGAGACCAGCCATGACAGGAGTATTTATGCATTTGTAGCAAATGCTACAAATCAGGGCTCTTGTCCCCCCACCAAAAGCCAGTTGTTAAACATTTACCAGTCTTGAATGGACTTATGTATCATGCAAGAGTTTGAGCTTTTTCAGAGGGAAAGAGAACCATCAATCTGACTTGGGTGAAAGAAAAGGAGACGGTCAGAATGACTCACAAATTTGACTTGTGTAACAGAAGTAATAGTGGCACCATTTATTGAAAGATAACTCCTAGGCGGGGAGGTACCTAAAAGGAAAAGATAATAAGGTTAGGATTTACTACATTTGGGAGGCCTAGGGTCTATCCCAGTTCATTAGGCAGTTGGTTTTATGGGTCTGGAGCTTAAAAGAGATATCTAGATTGTAAGAATGTACTTGAATCAACTGTATTTAGGTAGTAGTTAAAACCATGGACATGGGTGATGCTGCTCAAGAAGACTGCCAAGATCAGAAGTCAAGAAATATTAACGTTATAAGGTGGGCAAGGAGGAGAAGCCAATAACAGAGTTGATACAGCATGGTCAGAGATGTCTAAGGACAATCAATATCAAAACAAAGCTCCTGACCTCAGTGGTCCTTTAAGAGAGGGAAGCTGGCTGTTGTATCCAAAAAGTCATGGACAGAGTGCTGTTTATGAGAGAGTACAGAGGACCCTGCACCAAACTTACTGGAAAAAAAAAAAAAAGAGATAGACATGAGTCAGAAAAAACTTCACAGAAAATCATTTAAGCTTAATTTTTAGTAGAAGAAAGTTCATCTTTCAGCAAAAACCTGAAAGCCCAGGAAAAGAAGACAGAATAGGAAAGGACATTTTCCCCAAAAGATAACATTTGGTTTAAAAAATAGACTGCATTTTTCTAGGCATATTCTCTAAATATACCAAAATATCACATTTCGCCTTCAAACCATTACACATACCACACGACTGTTTCTAAACTAAGCCATTACTTGAGATCTGTATTTAAAGGGGCTCTTAAAAAGGTATATTTAAATGCCACCCACCTTCTTCTCTACTCCAGGAAATAAGAGTGCCTTAGATTTTTAAAAACTGTTCCATATTTAATGGACATTTGACATATTCACTTTGGGGACTGTCCTGGAGATAGTTATTTGGTAACATTCACTCAGCTGTCTATCTCCGTGCTTTACAAAACTCAGCCTTGCCCAGAGCGCTTTTCTTCCCCTCCTCCACAACAGACCTTTCTATTGGCTGCTTGGAGAATGACATGCTGCTTAGATTTGTGTCTGGAAATGCCTCGAAGCTCAACAGATGCAGCAAAAGCAAAATATATTATGTGGCCTCATTTAGCCTTCCGTTCCATTGGTCTTTGCCTTATCCCTTTCTGTTGCACATGCTGAGATTGTTTAGAGGGGTCATGTCACTTTTAAAATGCAGGAGTTCCAGAGGATAAGGCACTGAGGAGCTGCTGGCTGTTCGTGCATTTTACATGTCACTGAATGCATGCATGGCATGGATGGTTTCAGAAAAGAGCTTTGGGGAAAAATAGTAAAAACACGAAAGTAATTAACAATGTGCTAGAATACACTAAGTCTCATAGATTCAAACTCATTTGGAATTCATGTTAACTTCTGCAAAGCTTGATTACACTTTAAAACAGCTTTTCCTATCTCTAGATGGTGAAAGTTCCCTCTCCTCTCCCTCACCTTTTTAATTTTTATTTTTTCAGCCATTGAATGTTTGAAGATCATAAGACATTCCTATCTGGGATCTCAAGGTTAGGAAGGTCACATCCAGCTCAGCCTTAGAAACGCTGCTTCTAGTTTCCTTCCTGTAAACATGGATTGTGTCCGTAAATCTCTCACTGGACTGTGCTCTGTGCATAACAAAAGCAAAAAGGTAGTGCCTCCTATGTGTCATTGTTCTAAATGGGTTATGCTTACTTAATCCTTACCGCCTATTATCTAGGTTTATGCCACTTTACAGATCAGGAAACTGAGTCTCGGTGGGGTTACTTGCTCAGTAACAGAGCTAGAAAATGGTAAGCCAGGATTCAAGCAGGAGCTCTAGTCTTTGCCCATAGCCATGATGCATACCACCTCTGCATATTGTGAATCTCGAATCATATTTATTATTTTGTTATAATTATGTGTAACCCCAGAAAATTCTCATGGGCAGGGGCCTTTCCTCTTCATCTCCCTAACAAGCTTCATGCCTAGCAACAGCTGGGCAAAATAGTCTCATCCTCTCGCCCCACTCCAGCACTGGCACTGTGGCACACAAAAATTATCTTTTAGACGTGGGATTTTTGTCCAGTATAAAAAAACCCATGGACTGCAGTTAATTGCCCTGTAGGACATTTATCAGTGTTATATCTGTATCAAGGAACCCCAAGACCACCCCCAGACTTAAAGATTTACTATAAGGACTCATAAGACTCAGCATATGATTTATTAGTATTCAGAAAACTCAACTATGATTTATTACAGTGAAAGGATACAAAGCAAAATCAGCAAAGGAAAAAGGCAAATGGGGTGAAGTCAGGGGAAACTAGGAGCAAGCTTCCAAGAATCCTTTCCCAGTGAAGTCACACAGGATGAGCTTAGTTCTCCCAGCAACGAGCTGTAATAGCACATGTGAACCGCTGCCCACCAAGGAAGCCTGTTAGAGACTGAGAGCCCAGGGCTGTTACTGTGAACTGGTCACGTAGAGTACCCTCTGCCTGGAACATCAAAATTCCTGATTCCCAGAAGGAAAGTAGTTGTTCAGCACAAACCCCATTTTCGTATGAGCAGTTCAAGTATAGTGAACTACTTTTATTAGTTCTGGGAATGGCAAAAGCACCCTGAAATCCAAGTTCCCAGATGCTAGGCCAAGGGCCAACCCTGTAAAGCAGGTCTCTTAAGGATAAGTAGTCAGGCCTGCTAACATTTTTTTTCCTGCACTATACTCAGTTTCTAGAATTGTCCTTTGAATCAGGTTTACTAACTGCTGTTAACTCATTAGTAAGCTAAATAAGTATTTGACTATGCTTATTTTATATACATATTTATGTCATGCTGTCACCTTAATAAAAGATTTGACAAACATAACTTAAATAGGCTAAAGTCCAGTCAAAATTAATAGCTAAAAAAAAGTCAACTCAATATCAAGGCTGACTGCCTAGGCTTGTTTTAGTTACTTAAAAAATAAAAACCTTCATACCTGCACTTCATATTTTCTTACTGATCTCTACACTTCAGAAAGCTGACTTAGGTAGCAATCATCTGGCTAGCTGGTACTTAAGGCAAAATCAATAAAATTATGAATGTTTCTGCAATTAGACAATAATATATAAAAATCAGTGTTTTATTAATCAGAACATAAAGGTGCTACATTAAGTTGAAACTCCCATTTAAATAAGTATATGACCTATACGCCAAAATTCAGAAGTATCTTTGTATTACTAAAAAGTTTTGAGCTTTTCAAAAGTAAACTCTTAAATTTGAACATAATGTGCAGCTTATATGATACAAATTATTATACTTTATGTTACATATAAATATTCTTATTTTGTGAAGTTTATTATGCTTCAGACATTTTTCTAATCATTTTAAATTTATTTCAATAAACATTTTCTTATATTCTGTGAACTGCATTTTAAAATCAGAAGTTATTTTACAAATTTACATCTATAAGAAACAAAAACCAAAATATTCAAGTTTTACTAATAATCTTAAGCAAAAGAGAATGCAATTAAGAACTGGCA
>CAUYQG010267295.1:0-10791 GCA_963574415.1 Tarsius wallacei
GGCTTCTGCTCAAATCCGTTTGAACAGTGGTCCATTCTCTTTCTTTCTCTCTCTTTCTCTCTCTTTCTCTCTCTCTCTATATCTATCTCTCCTGCAGAATCGGCTCCTGCACTAGACAGGAGTCTAATCCCTTTGTTCCCCAGGAATAATCACAGACGCCACCACACCTTTCCAGGGACACTCTAATCTCTCCTTGGGGGCTGGTCCCCCACACCTCACAGGACAAAGGTCCCAAGTTTCTTACCCATCAGACTTTTATTAGTACAAAATGACTAGTTAAGTAAGCCTTCTAGGACAAAGTACAGACAGTGCAAAGAAAACTTCCTGTTTTGATCTTTAAAAGCTTTTGTAATAAAGCGTGACTGTTTACACAATATAGTGCAGCTGCTTGCAAGACAATGTATAACTTTTAATCTATTCTAACACAACAGATACTGCACTTTTAGAACTTGCCTCAGCATATGCCTGTCTGGCTTTGCCATTATAGGCATTCTTGACTGGTTGCGACTTTGCACATAGGCCAAGTATGTTTTCAGCAGAGTTCAAGCAGGGCAGTGGTCTCCAACAAAATCATAGCTTTATAAAATGTTTCTATACCTACCAAGTCTAGGCCTCATTCCCTACATTACTCCTAATTTTACATAATGTATCTGGCAACATTTGCTTATCTTCTGTTCCATATTAAATTTTAGTGAATTTTTAATTTCTAAAAAATTCCCAGCAGAATATTTTTTTTTACTTTCAAATTAAAACCAGGCCGGGCTTAGTGGCTCAGCCTGTAATCCCAGCACTTTGGGAGGCCGAGGCGATTGGATTGCCTGAGCCTGTGGGTTCAGGACCAGCTTGGGCAACTTTGCGAGCCCTCGTCTCTACAATAAAAATTTAAAAAATATCCGGCGTGGTAGCACGTGTTTGTAGTTCCAGCTACTCGGAAGGCTGAGGCGGAAGGATCACTGGAGCCCAGCAGGTCAAGGCTGTGGTGGCCGGGAGCGGGCACTGCACTCCAGTCTAGGTGACAGAGTGAGACTCCAACTCAAAAAAAAAAAAAAAAAACCAGAATGACTAAAATTGGAAATGATTGAGCATCATTTTACATTGAAATCTTATTTGAGTGCAGTATAAGTATTCCCATGCACTTAAGTGTGTTTTATGTTCCTGTGCTTCTTTTGCATGTTGATTTTATACATTTATTAATTTCATAATTTCGGACATTTTGTATGTGTTCTTGCTGTTTTTAAGGGCATCTTTTTTTCCACTATAGTTTGTAACTGGTTGATTGAGCATGGCGAGCTATTTATATCTGTGTATATTTTGTACCCAGTTTACTGTAGCATATAATTTTTAATGTTATTTTCACAGGATACTTTGGATTACCAGATACACAATTTTATCATCTGCAGAAAATAATTTTTACACTGTTTTTCCTTTTTTTAGCATAAATATAAATTACTCAAAATATAGAGCATAGAAGAGAGAAACTCTTTGCAGTCATAAGGAATTAAGTTTCTGAAACACCATTCCCTTATTTTCACACATGCCCCCTCAGGAAAAACATTCAATAGGAGATATTTTCTCAAATGAATACTTTCAAACTATTAGAGAACTAATCATTTATGATAAGGCTATTTCAAACAATTTACATCATAGAGAAGGAAGGAAATTTCTTAAATTCTTATTGTAAATCCAGCATATGTCAACAAAATCTGGACAAATAAATGGAAAAGAGATGTAGACAAAAATTTATAGATGCAAAAACAAAAGGAAATACTGTTTTATTATGGGTGTGTGTGTGTGTGTGTGTGTGTGTGTGTGTGTGTGTGTGTGTTTTCATCCATGGTTCCTGACTTATAGCTCCCATAGATATCACTCATTATCCTGATCGGGGCAATGTAGGCCTCAGTAGTTGAGATCTCTTTCTCTCTGTGACTTTCTTCTGCCTTTTTTTCACCTGCCTCTTTTTCTCCCCAAGCAAGGAATCTTCCTCCACTCTTCTTTCTTAGAGTTGGCTGTAAAGAAATTCTCTGATCTACCTTGTCTAATTGAAGGTCATAAGACCCTCGTTTCAGAACAGGGTCCTGCCTCATACCCTCTTCTGCAAAGAAGCCAAGAAGAATCTAAACAGGTCTTGCCAGGTTTTCTTCACTCAGTCTGTTAGATTATTCCTTTATTTTCCAGATACTTTTCCATCATGCCAGCCCAATAAAGTCTCCACAAAAGGCCCAAGAGGACAGGGTTTGGGGAGCTTTCATATAGCTGAATGCATGGAGCTTCCTAGAAAAGTGCCTAGAGAGGGAAGCTCTATGCTATATCTGGTTCCTTACCCTCTGTATCTCTTCTTCTGTTTGTTTATTTGTTGTGGGAAATGGGGTCCCAGTATGTTTCCTAGGCTGAATTTGAGCACCTGGGCTCAAGCAGTACTCCCACCTCACCCTCTCAAGTTGCTGGGACATAGGTGCACAATATCTCTCCTGGCTTGTGTCCTATATAATAAACTGGTAAACGTGTTTTCCTCAGTTCTGTAAACCACTCCAACAAATTAATAGAATCCAAGGAGGGGATTGTGACAACCCTGATTTATAGCCAGTCAGCAGAAGCAGAGTAAAATAAACTGGTGCTTCGATTGACATTTAAAGTGGGGGTGAGGGGGAGAGAAAAAAAGGATATGACATGTTTAAGAACATATTAGACACAGCTGAAGAATAAGCTAACCAATTGACACAAAGTCCAGAATAAACGATGAGAAAAATGGTAGAAAATGGGGAATAGAAAGTACAAGCAAAAGGTATACAGTGGAATTTGGGTGCTAAAAGGATAAGAGATGATGAAAGCTTCAGAGGCAACATTTGGAGATTCCAAAATGGAGATCTCTCCCCAGCTTTTAAGAAGCACTTAGCAGCCGGGCTCCGTGGCTCAGCCTGTAATCCCGTGCCTTGGGAGGCTGAGGTGAGTGAATTGCCTGAGCCCTGGGTTCGAGACCCGCCTGGGCAACTTGGTGAGACCTCATCTCTACAATAAATCAAAAAATTAGCCGGGTGTGGTAGCGCGCGCCTGTAATTCCAGCTGCCTGGAAGGCTGAGGCGGAAGGATCACTGGAGCCCAGCAGGTCGAGGCTGTGGTGGCCGGGAGCGGCCACTGCACTCCAGTCTGGGCAACGGAGTGAGACTCCAACTCAAAAAGAAAAAAAAAAAAAAAAAAGAAGAAGCACTTAGCAATTTAAAAATAAATAAATATACATAACATATTTTTAAGTGAAGCATTTAGAACCCTAAGGAGAGTAGAGAAAAAGAACCACAGCCAGAAGAGGCAGTGTGATGGTTGCCAAAGACAAGAGTGTAGAAACTTGTAGAAGCATCACCAGCAGTACTGAGGACTTCCTTCTTAATCGGAAGAGTGGAAGCCAGAGGGGAAAGTGTTCATGAGAAGTAGCTACCAGCAAAACTAGAATCTGATGCCACTCAAGAAAATAAGTGAAAACTGTCATGTACAGATGAAATAAGCAATCAAGGAATTTTAAAAATGGTAGTGATGGATTGATGCTTCTCATTGGATATAATTTATACAGCAAATATGGTTTTGCACTGAAGCAAAAAAGTTACTTTCTAGGCAGAAAGCATGTCAACACAGGACTATATGATAATATGTATCCAATAATTAAATATGTTGATAAATCTATGTATTTATATAATTTGTATATGTGTATAAGAATGTATAAGGTAACTAATTTCCTTCATAACATAACTTTTTTATAGTTTAACTGGGGAAAATGCTTTCTTGCTAAGAGTAACTAAAAAAGTAAAAGAGCATCAAGAACATACAAGACAAGGTAAGACTGAAGGAATATTAAAGGCTGTAGACAACCAAGGAGAACTTACTCTAAACTGAAATGTTGGACCTGGATCTGAAAAAAGACTAGTTACTTTTCAGTAAGGTCTGTAGTTTATTTGAGGATAATGTACTGATGTTACCCTCCTGGTTTTGATAATTTTACTATGGTTAGGTAAGACAGTAACATCATGAAAAGAGTGGGTATCAGCTATAAATTAACTTTGTGACCTCTTTTTGTATAATCAAAAATGAGATTATAATCAGATTATCAGATTAATGATGTTTTGCATCTGATGTGAGATTTTGCCTCACAGACACAATCCTAAAGACAAAAACCTCCCCAGAGTTTCTAACGTGTGCTGTCTCAAGCAACCACAAATTCTTGCATGTTTCAGCAAAACTAGGCAAATTATTCACACAGCTACACCCAAGAGTAGACACACAAATAAGGTCCAGAGGAGTATTGCAAGCTTGAAGACCAGGACTGGTGCACATACTTTCTCCTAGCACTCAAGTACGTGGCTTCACAGACTGTGGGCTCTGCCTGAGGCACTGAATTGCATCAGGGAGCTGAGCAGCCTGAAAGACACATGCAGTTTCATACTCATGGTCACCATGTAACACCTGGAAAGACAGCCATGTGCATATCCTCAATGCAGACCTGATGCTCTCACAGCATACCATGAATCTGCCCTGGCTCCCAATCCTGCCTCTTTGGTCTGGCCTGGACCCAGCCACATGTTTTGATCCTCTCAAGTCCACTGCCTGCCCTGGACACTACCAGAGAGGGCTCGATTTCCACATACCTTGACTGACTCGTGCTCTAGCATGCCTGGTGGTCACTGTGATGCAGATGCTTGTCATGCTCTGGCTTGCACACAAAGTTCAAGTGCACATTCAAACTCTCAGAGGCATAGGTGGGAAGCTGTGTAACCCACACCATCTCCAGAATTTTTCATCATACCCAATAGAAATTCTGCACTTAACTCTGCATCACCCCCACCCCCTGCCATCCACTGGTAATGTCTATTCGACTTCCTGTATCTATAATCTGCCTATTCTGGATACCTCATTGAAGGGAATCAAACAATATTATTTGTCATTTGTAAAATTGTGGTAAAATATAGACAACTAGATTTATCATTTTAATCATTGCAAAGTACAATTCAGTGGGGCATTAAGTACATTCACAAAGTTGTGCAACAATCATCACTATCCATTGCCAGAACGTTTTCACCATCTTAAACAGAAATTCTGTATTCCTTAAACATTCTACTTTCTGCCTCTGTGAATTTTCCCTAGATCCCCCATGTAAGTGGAATTATACAATTGTGTTCTTTTATGTATGGCTTACTTCACTTAGCATGTTTTCAAGGTTTATCCATGTTGTAGCATATATCAGGATTTCATTCTCTCTTTTTTTTTTTCCGAGTTGGAGTCTCACTCTGTCGCCCAGACTGGAGTGCAGTGGCCGCTCCCGGCCACCGCAGCCTCGACCTGCTGGGCTTCGGCGATCCTTTTGCCTCAGCCTTCCAAGAAACTGAAATGACAGGCGCGCGCTACCACGCCCGGCTAATTTTTTTGATTTATTGTAGAGATGAGGTCTCGCCAAGTTGCCCGGGCGGGTCTCGAACCCGCGGGCTCAGGCAATCCACTCACCTCAGCTTCCCAAAGCATGGGATTACAGGCTGAGCCACCGAGCCCAGCTCACTTAGCATGTTTTCAAGGTTTATCCATGTTGTAGTGTATATCAGAATTTCATTCCCTTTTAAAGCTGAATAATATTATGTTGTATGGAAATACCACATTTTATTCATTCATTGCTTGATGAACATTTGAGTTATTTCAACCTTTTGTCTATTGTGATTAATGCTACTATGAACATTGGTGTTCAAATAGCAGTGTGAGTCCTTGCTTTCAGTTTCTTTGAGTATATGCGTAAAATTGCTAAATTGTATAGTATTTCTGTATTTAACTTTTTTTTTTCCTTGAGTCAGAGTCTCACTATGTTGCCCAGGCTGAAGTGCAGCAAAACACTCATGGCCACTGCAGTCTTGACCTGTTGGGCTCAGGTGATCCTTCCACCTCAGCCTTCCAAGTAGCTGGAACTACAGGCATGTGCCACCAAGCCCGGCTAATGTTTTTGATTTATTACAGAGACGAGGTCTCGCCAAGTTGCCCAGCCTAGTCTCGAACACCTGGGCTCAGGCAATCCTCTCGCCTCGATCTCCCAAATGTTGGGATTACAGGTGTCAGCCATCGCGCCCGACTGGAAGAGAAAGTTTTAAAAAGATGTGGAAAGGCTGGGGAAGATGACCTGTGTGTCCTAGGTCTCTCCAGCAGACGAGGACTCATAAGCACCCACATCCCTCTCAGTTAGGCAAGGAAAAACCTCTCCGTTTCCCCAGGCTTCCCTGGTGCTGGGTGATCTTGGTCCAAAGGCATTTCTCATTCTGCTCCATCTGTCTCCGTGTCCAGCTAAAAGCACTGTCCTCAAGTCACTAGTGGTCAGAATGCCAGGTCAGTAGAAGGCTCTGATCCAGGACACAGTCAAGGCACTCTCCAAAACTCCGGGAAGGATTTCAATTGTGTCTCAATCAAATCTATCCCTGCAGAGCCCACATGTACCTCTGACATCAGGTTCTTGGGTTCTGTCTCTGCCCTTCCTGCTCTGGGACTAAATTCCATGTGGCTCAGCAGAAACAGACAGCAAGCCCTCCCTTTCTGCCTTTCATCACACCCCTGAACACATACTCACCTTCTGCAAAAATAATTTAGAATACACCAGTCTTCTCCCTTGTCCTTCTCTGGAGTGCAGATTCCAGTAGGATTCACATCACAGAACTGTGAAGGGTGAGGGAGCAAAGTATATGTGATAAAGCATGAAGCACAGGGACAGGCACATGAGTGGAGACAAGGACATGAGCTGACAATGTCCTTATGTCCTAAAACACACAAGCTTGACGAGGTCCTTGTGTTCCTGGCCTGGCTCCAACAAGAGCTTGACCAGTACTTCCTTCTTTGATGTTTGCACCTGAGAGTGTTGATTTACTAGAAATCAGTTAGTGTGAACTCTAGTCTGCGTAATCTGAAATGTGGCCTGCCTTGATCATAACTTTACTTATTAGAGTTTTTAGAAAACACAAATGTTAGTGGTTTTACTTTAAAGCATTAATAGCATGGACGTTGGTACTATGGTAATCTTGCCGAGAAAGTCGTGAACATTAACCTATTTCCTGCTGTTGCTAGCATTAAGATATTTCCTGTTTATGTAGTTTGGCATGTAAGGGGCATGCTGTGAGAATAAAATCGCTCTCACCTATTCAGGAGGGAGTCCTCCTAATCCTGCTGTTCTTTGTCTTTCTTTTCTCATTTCCTCCCCCCACCTCAGGCCCTGCTCTCCGGAGGCTGGACCTCCACACATGAGCTCAAAACGTAGAAAATATTATCATCATCATCACTGATGATAATAACATAATGATTCATTTCTATAGAATGATATGCATTTTTACAGAAATTCCACTTTTATATAGTTTATAGTTTTAATGACAAAAGTTACAATATTGGTGTCAAATGTACATTTTATTTCTATGTGTTTATTAAATTCAAATAAAAATAAATCAATCAGTTGAGAGGGGGATGTTTGAGATTCAGTGGGCTGCATAGAACCTTATTTTATTTCATGTTATCACGGTCTGAAAGTGATGCTATTTCATGTGATGTTTTCATCCAATAAAAAAACAACATGGCCTAACAGTGAACATCAGACATTAGACCTTTATTTTTCCTTTTCTTTTTTTTTTTTTTTTTGAGTTGGAGTCTCACTCTGTCACCCAGACTGGAGTGCAGTGGCTGCTCCTGGCCACCGCAGCCTCGACCTCCTGGGCTCCGGCGATCCTTCTGCCTCAGCCTTCCAAGTAGCTGGAACTACAGGCGCGTGCTACCACGCCCGGCTAATTTTAAAATTTATTTTGGAGATGAGGTCTCGCCAAGTTGACCAGGCGGGTCTTGAACCCGCAGGCTCAGGCAATCCACTCACCTCAGCCTCCCCAAGCGAGGGATTACAGGCTGAGCCACTGAGCCCGGCTTCTTTCTTTTTTTAATCTTCAACTTTCTGGTAGTGTTTTATTTATTTATTTATTTAGATTTGGAGTTTCACTCCATCGCCCAGGCTGGAGTGCAGTGGCATGCTCACAGCCACTCCAGCATCAACCTGCTGGGCTCTGGCAATCTTTCCGCTTCAGCCTTCCAAGTAGCCAGAACTATAGGTACGTGCTCCCACACTTGGTTGTTTTTTTATTTCTTATAGAGAGGAAGTCTCACCAAGTTGCCCGGGCTGGTCTCAAACACGCAGGCTCAGGCAATCCACTCGCCTCGGCCTCTGAAAGTGCTGGGGTTACAGGCTGAGCCATTGAGCCCAACCTATTCGTTTAATTTTTGATTTTTAAATAGAGATGGGGTCTTACTCTGTTGTAGAGGCTGACCTTAAACACCTGGTTTCAAGCAATAATCCCAACTTGGCTTCACAAAGTGCTGAGAGTACAGGTGTGAGCCACAGTGCCTGACTTTTTTTTTTTTTAAACAACATCTCCCTCTGTCACTCATGCTGAGTGCAGTGGGATGAGGGATGACTAGAGATTACTGCTGCCTTGAACTGATCTCAAGCGATCCTCCTCCCTCAGCCTCACAAGCACAGGGATTACAGTCCTGTTTCTAAATGTTAGGGCTTTCCTTTCTCAGGTCTCATCATTCACACACATTCATTCAACAAACACTTAATGAGCACCTACTGGATTCCAGGCCCTGCAACTGTCACTGAGAATACAATGGTGAACAGACAGATGTGCTCCCTGCCCCTTGGACCTCCTGGCCTGCAGAGGAAGCAGAAACAGGAGAATGTCAGAAAGAGGTGCAGGCTCTGTTGTCTGAAAATCTGGAGAGAGTGTCCTGAAGAAGGCACAACCATTTATCAAGTAGGAAAGTCATTGACCAGTGAGGAGGTGGGGACAGCTTGGGGGGGACACAGCAGGTTCCTAGTGGAAAGGGGTGTTTTTGAGAGATGAAGCTGCAGAGGTAAGCAAGGGCTAGAACTCTAGGGCCTGGTTGAACTCTAAGGGTTCCCACAGTATGTAGTTTATAAAAGAAAAAAGTCAAGTATTTGGTAGTATTTAGTACAAACAATGCTATACCATATAGCTCTATGATTTAGGTGGATGTATATACTGGTGTGGTAATAAGATATCTATGGCATATTAATTTTTAAAAAAGTAGGTTTCTAAAGGTGGCATTCAGGATGCTTCAAATAAAAAAATGAATATATATATCACAAATATCCAAATATAAGGTGACTTGAAATATAAGGCAATATCTCCAATATAATAACAAAAAATACTTCACAGTGAGCCAATAAACTTTTGTTGATACTCTCCTGCTTGTATAAACATTTAGGGAAATGAAATGTGCATTTGCAATATTTATTACTTTATATGCAGTTACATATTTAAAATACATGCAAAATATATAAATATTGGTCTTTTCCAATTTCATATTTCAAAAAAAGTGTTTTACACGAACTCTGTACAAGTCATTCCAATGGCAGTGTTTTTCTCATCCTCAAGGTGATTTTTGAGGCTTCTATGCATGCCCTCCTTTTCTGTCTTTCCTCACGCCCCTGACCACACTCTCTCCTTCTGCAAAAATAATTTAGAATACACCAGTCTTCTCCCCTGTCCTTCTCTGGAGTGGATATTCCAGTAGGATTCACATCATAAAGCTGTGAGAGGTCAATGAGCAAAGTATACAAGATAAAGCATGAAGCAGAGCCCATCATCTTCTCTTATATCTAAGTGAAATATGAAGTGGAAACTGTATGTTACTGGCAAATACACTAATGCAGTCACATGGCATAAGTACATCTTAAAATTCCAATGTGAAGGATGTGGAGAACTATTATCATCATTGTTTTTATATTGAAGATTCAGGACTCTGAGTCCCAAGGAGTTTGGTGGAATACTAATAGTGGGTTTTATAATAACTGTGCTTCTTGCATCTGGTTTAAGAAATACTTCTTTACCTCTGAAGTTATAGATATGCATGTCTTTTCTAAAATGAGTGTTACTGGTTATGTTACATAGTGGCCAGGCTTGGTGGCTCAGCCTGTTTATCCCTGCAGTTTGGGAAGGCTAGGCGATTGGATTGCCTGAGCCGGTGGGTTCGAGACCAGCCCAGGCATCTTGGTGAGACCTTGTCTCTACAATAAATAAAAAATTAGCCAAGCATGGTGGTGCGCGCCTGTAGTTCCAGCTACTTAGAAAGCTGAGGTGGAAGGATCGCTGGAGCCTAGCAAGTCGATACTGGGGTGGCCATGAGTGTGCCACTGCACTCCAACCTAGACGACGGAGTGAGACTCCAACTCAAAAAAAAAAAGAAACTACGTAGTGGTTACACAATAGTAGATAATAGTTTATGGGCTTTTAAGGAAAGACAATGGAATTCAACACCTATTTATAGCATGGTATCCATCGGGAAAGTAATAACTTACAATTCAACTTTCAAGCGATCATACTAAATCAAAGTGTCTTAATCATAAGTCTAGATTTTTTTCATTCTGCTACAATGAAACTAAGCAATTCTCTTTTTGTTTGTTTTACAGCTGGTGTCTTTCTCTGTCACCAAGGCTGGGTGCAGTGGCATGATCAGAGCTCATTGAAATTGAGCAAATCAGTCGGGCTTGGTGGCTCAGCCTGTAATCCCGCGCCTTTGGGAGGCTGAGGTGAGTGGATTGGCTGAGCCCGCGGGATCGAGACCCGCCTGGGCAACTTGGCAAGACCTCATCTCTACAATAAATAAAAAATTAGCCGGGCGTGGTAGCGCGCGCCTGTAGTTCCGGCTACTCGGAAGGCTGAGGCGGAAGGATCGCCGGAGCCCAGCAGGTCGAGGCTGCGGTGGCCGGGAGCGGCCACTGCA
>CAUYQG010267297.1:0-10539 GCA_963574415.1 Tarsius wallacei
CATGCCCACCCACCTTGCCCAGCACACAGCAACACCTACCAATGAAGCTGATGGCCTCGGGGAAGAACTGGGAGAGGTTCTGGCTCCAGTGGTCAGAGATGGGGATCTGCTTGTAGGTAAACTCGCCTCCATGCTCAAAGGCGTTGGGCAGGTTGGGTGTGACATTGAGGATATACTTGATGCCGTACTTGCCGAGCACATCCAGGTTGGTGGAGTCCTTGGCGCAGCCGAGGTAGAGGTAGGGCAGGATCTGGACAGGGAAGGCTGGTTGGCTGGATGGCACAGGGCTACCGTCCGACTCGGTGGCACTGCTGGGCAGCTCTCGGTCTGACTCGCCATCCGAGCAGTCAGAGCTGATGCGCAGGCCCCCCAGGCCCAGCACTGAGGTGGGTGGTGAGCTGCTTGGCGAGGACGAGCTGTCCACGTTGGTCTCGCAGTGCTCAGAGTACTCTGTCTGGAACTTGTTGAAACCACCTGTGCCGGGATGAGATGGGGCCTGGGTGAGAGGCTGGGGAGAGCCCAAATGGGCTGCACGAGACCAGCATGGATCATGCCAATACATGACATGTGTACCCTCTTTTGTGTTCTCTCCATCTAAACTATGACCACTTCACAGATGAGGGCACTGAGGCACCAGGAGGTGAAATAAGATGCCTGAGCTCCAAACCCTTACGCATAACACTTCACAGTCCCCAGCTATACCACTAGCTTTAGGGCACTTGAGGACAGGCCCCAGCTCCTTTCTCTCCTGTAGCTCCCACGCATACTAGCACGCATGGGTGCTCAATAACAGCTAAATAGTAAAGAAAAACAGACAACCCCACCTCAGGCCAGCACCTGTAGGTCTGCAAATCCCTCTTACAGATAAGACCACAGGAGCCAGAGCCACATGTGGGTCAATTAGAGGCAGAGAGGGCCTGGGCCTCTTGACTGGTAGTCTAGTGGTTACCCATGCCCCCAACCACAGCTGGAGAGGGTAGTGTGAAGGTACTGGCTGGCCCTCTCCCCTAGCAGGGGCAGGTTCCTGAAAGGGGTCCAGCTCCACTTCTCCTTAAAACACAAGCACTCCCCACTCCAGCCTTGGACCCGCAGCGGGGGAGGGCCACCGGGGCTATACAAGGACAGGAGAAGTGGGGAGCGCCTTGCAGCTAGGCATGGGCCCTGCGCCCGAGGGTGCCGCAGGCTCCCCTCCCCTCCCGCCTGCCCTGCTGCCAGCGAGAGGCCATTTTGGAATGTTAATTGGAAACACCGGCCATAGCCACTCGCCCCCCGGCGCTGCCTCCCCCTTCTGCAAACTTTGGGGCAGCAGGCTTGGGACCTGAGGGCCCTGGGAGAACCATGCCAGGGCAAAGGACACTGCCTCTGCCCCGCCCCCGGTACCTCCAAAGGCAGCAATTCCTAGTGGTAGGGGCCATACTGGGATCCTGGAGACCCCAACCCAAATATTCCCCATGTATTGGAGGCGAGGATGGTGCTATGAAAGGAGTCCTCCCTAACCCTGGCCTTCCAGGGACACGAGCTCCAGGCTGAACTTGGGTGCCCTAATGCTTTTAGGGTTCCAGAAGGCTGCCCTTCCCTCCTGAGGGGCTAAGCTGGAGCCTGGGCGCTGCTGTCACTCCATCAACAGGGAAAAAAAAGGAAACTCCAGGCTGGGAAAAGTTTGTTCCACCCACTCGAATCATGCCGAGAAAGAGGGCACAGAGGGAGCAACGAGCCTGCCAAATCCACACCGTGGGGACCGATCTCCAGGAGGGCGGATGCGGGCCGGGACGACGTGGCGCCCGGTTGGGCAGGCCAAGAGCGTGGAGAGGAAAGAGCCTCCATGGGGGGCGTCAGGGAGTCGCGAGGGGGCCGATCCCGTATGGAGTCTCGGTGCTGCCCTTACCTTGGAGGTAGTAGGCCTGGCAGCCGTCGTCGCGCAGCTTCTGTAGGAGAAGGCCGAGCACGGAGGCGGGAGCGCCGGGCTCGGGTTGCCACTCGGCCGTGGCTTCGTCGTAGAGCAGCACGGTGGCCGCCTTGCAGCGCGTGGCGAAGCGCTCCTTGTCGGCGTGGTTGGGGATGATGGAGCGGATGGGCAGGTTGCCCTTGCGCAGGCGGCGCAGCATGAGGCCCGGGATGGCCAGGTTGATGGCAGTCTCGATGTGCGACGACTCGAAAAGCTCGTGCGGCCGGCAGTCGAGCAGCAGCAGGGACGCGCCGCCGCGCGCCTCCAGCTCCTCCTGCAGCCACTCGGCGCTCTTGCAGGGCATGGCCCCTGCTCCCGTCGCCGTGCCCGCTCCGGTGCCTGCGCTGGACCCGGACCCCGCGCCGGGCTCGGACCCCGCCCGGGTGCCCCCAGCCGCCGCCGTCCCCGAAGTCGACATGTGCGCCCGCGCTGGGGGGCCGCGGAGCTGGTTTTTCATGGGGAGCGCGGGCGGCCCGGGCCGGGGCCGGGCAGCCCTGCCCTGGGACGGCGCCCCGGCCGCGCGGGCCCCAGCCGCGTCTCCGGGCGCCCGCCTCCCGCCGAGCTGCGCGCCCGCCGCCCCGGCCTCCCGGCCTCCGTCCCGCCCGCCCGGCCCTCCGCGCGCACCGCGGCCTGACAGCCCCAATTAAACGGCGGCTCCGGCGGCCGCGCTCCGAGGCGTCCTCCCGGGGGCGGGGCCGCGGGGCCGGCGCTCGGGCTTAAAGGCGCAGTACCTTCGCTGCCCCTCCCCGCGGGGTACGCGGGCGCGCTGGCGGCCGGTGAGCCCGGGGCCGCCAAGGCCCTCCCCCGCCTCCGCACCGTCGCCCTCTGGCCTAGCCTGAAACTGGCTATGACCCACCTAGGAGGCCCGGCCAGACGCCCTCCCGGGTCCCCGCTGCCCGCATTCCCAGCTCTTCGGTGCCCTACAGGAAGAGCTGCCCTTGGTGGGGGGGGGGGGGTGTCTACGACTGGCGTCCCCACCCCACATTCACAGAGGCAGAGTTCCCAAGAGATGGAGCAGGGGGTGGGGCGGTCAGGTTGATCCAACCTCCCCTCCTTCCGCTTGCCATCCCCATTCATCCATTCTTTCATCAAGTTCATTCAACAAATGGAAATTGAACGCCTACTACGTGCCAGGCACTGTGCTAGGCGGTCACAGTTTCAGGCGACCGCACCATCCCCCTGACGGTCACAGGCTTTGAGACCTGAGGGGAAGTGTCTCACCCCGGAAGGCCTGATGGGAAATCAGCACCTAGGCGACTGGCAGGTTAGGACGGCTCAGGGCCGCGCCACCTTCCCTGGGTAGGGGTGGAGAGATCCTGGAAAGGACCAGCCCTAGGAAAGGAGCATGAGCCCTTTAAGAAAGCTTCACAGTCAGGGTGGTGACAGGCGCCTAGTGAAGCGCCACGTGACTTTTCCACCAGGGTGGGTGGGAGGAGACTGTTACTTTATAATCAGCTTTCCTTCTCCTACCTCCCTCTCGATATACCAATCAGCTTCCGCAGGAGGCGGGCACGCGCCGCTAAGATAGCCAATTGCGACCCAAGAGGCCGTTGGGGGAGGGAAGCGGGGCCCGCCGCAGGCTCCGCCTAGCGCTGGAAGTGGGCGGGGCCTACGCGAGCGCGGTGTGTCTACTTGCAGGCGGGCTGAGCAGAGGAGGTGAATGGATCCGCAGGTAGCGCTAGAACAAAGCGGCTGGACTAGAACGGCGCGCGTGCGCAGATCCTGCCCAGCGTTCCTTACTGATCCACGGTGGTCCGCGTTGGCAGGGTGCTCGCGACTGGACTCTGCCGGTCGCCTCATTCATTTTATGACTGGCGGGATGCTTCCGCCTCCTTGGGGCTTAACCCCTCACTCTGTCCGACGCTGGTCAGCTCTGAGTCGTCTTGCCCCCACCCCCGGCCTTTGTGGGCGGTGGTGCTCGGGATTAACAGAGGTAAAGGCCAATGGTGCTTGAGAGGGCCTCTGGAACCCCGAGGATTTGAGCTTTCCTCTGACCTCTGACCAGAAGGCACGAAAGGGGGCGGCCGGGAGCAGTCCCCGCCTACCCCCCCCACCCCCCCGCCTCGCGTCGCCCTACCTCCCCTACCCCGTTTCCAGTGAGTTATAGTCTATCCGAAAGGTTTCATCTCAGACCACAGGGCTGTGTCCCAGAAGCACAGCAGGCTCTCCCATTGTCACTTTCTCAGAAAGGTCACAGCGGTGCAGCCAGAGATGGTCTTATCAGCGGTGATGGGATGCCCAGAGAGGTGAAAGGAAAATCAGCCTTCCTCCCACGGTTATCTGCGGCTTGCTGGGCAGATCCTGAGAGACCAGGATCCAGATTCTGTCCTGATTCTTGCAGGTGTTGTGGGACCTGAGTATGGTTCTTCCCTGTCGGCCTCAGTTACCCCAATGTAGAAGAGTGCTAGTCTGGACGATGCCTAGCCTCTCTGAATCCATCTGACTAGGAGGACATGCTCTGAGGCTAGGCCTCTTGGCTGGCAGGCTGAGTGCAGGCTGTCAGGGATGGAGGTAGCACTCAAAAAAAGAGGCTTGAGCAAACCCCCAGAGGAGGAAGGGCTGCTGAGCAGTGGACCATTTGCTCAGCAGACCTTGTTGAGGGCCTCCTGAGCACCAGGCATTGCTTGGAGCTGTAGTGACAACAGTGATCCCTCCATCTTCCACTTGACAGTGTAGTGGCCCAGTTTCCTCTCCCCTCTGGTTGTCAGTGCTGGGCTGGGTGCTCCCCCAGACCCATGACAGGATGAACAGAGACCTTTCTCACAGATGAGACTATGCTCTGCTAACATGGTAGCTTAAGATGTCAAATGCACAGTATGTCAGGGTGACACCCCTGAGGGACCAGCTCATGATCCTCAAGTGAGGCTGACCACATGTCCCACTGTGCTGAGGCACACTCACTTCTAAGTACCTAGTGAGGAAAGGCAGTTGCTTTCACTAGTGAGGGCATAACTGAAATGGGAACCTCCTCTGTGCCCTACATTCCCCATTGCCCATGCATGAGGGAGAACCACCTAGAGAGAAGCCACCCTAGAGAAAGGAAAGGGGCCCTGCCATCCCTCACACTAGCTTGTAGTGACTTATTTATCTCTTTTTCCCTCTGGATTTCTCTGGGGGGCATACATCCTGGAGGAGAGATCTATGAGGATTTGGAATTGGAAAAGCTCACAGGGAGGAGTAGGGGGCATCCTCCAGCAGGGATATTAAGAGAGGCAGGGTTTGAATGAGAATGGGAGAAGGGGGAACATGTAGGGAGGGGGTGACAGTGGAAGTGAAGGGATGGCAGGAGAATTGGTCTGGCCCTGGACCCCCACCGCACAGATTGGAGGAAAGGCCCAAAGCCTTGGAAGCCCGGGCTACAGAATGCATAAAATGGATCACAGCGAGGCTGCGCTGGGATGGGCTGGGTGAGGGGAGGCTGAGGAATCCTTGCTTCCAGACTTACAAGGCCCAGAGCAGGGCAGGAACTTGCCTATGGTCAAATAGTGAGAGACCAGAGCTGCCCCTGCCCAGAGGTTCCCTCAAGGATGCTGAGAGAGGGTCTTCTTGGCAGGAACCTAGTGCCCTGGGTGAGGCCTTGGAATCAAAGCATTCTTCTTCAGAACCCGCCCTTCTGGGTTCAGGCCCTCCTTCACCTGCAGCCTCCAGGAGAAGTGCCCAGCTCACTAGGGTCTCCCCAAGGGGCAGGGTGGAGGGATAGCTTCCTGGGGATAGCTCGTCTTGGGGAGTCTAGTGCAGGTGGACATGTTTGAGCTCTCTGAGGGCTATCCCTTGCTCCCACATTGCCTCCAGGCCTTTGCACAAGTACCCTCTCGGCCTGAATGGTTTTCAGCCTCAGCCTTTGCCTGCCTTCTGATCCCAGCTCAATCGTCACTCTCAAGGAGGCTGACTCTGATCACCCAGCCTACATGAGCTCCCCTGCTGTGTGCTCCCAGGACCCCTGTTCCCTCACCTGTCTGCTCTGCACTGTCACTGTCACTATCCAACATCCTCCACCAGACTTTCTTACTTTGGATGCCCAGTGGCATGTCTGCCCTCCCTCAAGCCTGCTCCCTCTCTGCCAGCCCCATCTCATCCCTTTTCAGCCAAGTGCCAGACCCCATCCCACAAGGCACATCTGGATCTGCCTCCTCTGACTGCACACATCCAACCCCAGACCCACAGAGAAGGGGACTTCCTGGCAGGGCAAGTCCTGGCTATGGTGGTGGCATGTTTCATGGCTCTTTGCTGTTCCTCTGAGAGGAGCTGAGGGTTCCTTGGAGCCGTTTTGAACTCGTTTAAACACCCCCACAAATGGCCGTGTGGCCCAGGAGCTGTTTCATCAAAAACGGTTTAACCATCTTAGGAACAGACTTTCCTTTTCCCACTGGGGCCATGGATTTCTTAGAGATAGGCCACTGTGTTTCTAATGGCGTATGCTGGAATGGAGGGAGGATCGGTCCTTTGACCATAATATGCTTTTGGCAGGGGCAGGTCACTCCAGTCCATAGTGCCTGTTGGTGACTGAGCCAGCTTCTGCCCAGGGCAGCCCCACTAGGCTGGGGAGGCACACCATCAGAGGCCTACTGAGACCTATATTCACTCTGCATGTCCTTGAACTTCAGGACAGCTTCTTCCCCAACCCTAAGTGGGGTGCCCACCTGGGCAGGTATCCAGACAATCACATCTAAGCCAGGCCAGGAGTGGAGTGAAAGGGCTGGCAATGCTCCTGCCCCGGACAGAACTCCTGGCTGTACACACATACATGTAAGGATACACACAACACAGGCACAAACATACATAGACCTGTTCATATATCCACATTCGAGGGGGGACCCCCAAAAACTCGAAATTTATTTATAAAAATTGTGTATGTATTCTTACATGTTTAAATTTCAGTCACCTTCAAAGTACTCACCGTTTGATGCAATACACCTATCCAGACACTTTTTTCGCTGCTCAAAACAGTTTTTGAACCTGTCAATTTTGATGCCTTTTAGTGCTTCTGCCATTTTTAGTTTCACCTCATTCACGTCGGCAAAACATTCCCCTTTGAGTACGTTTTTATCCAGGTTAGCAAAGAAAAGTTGCTCGGGGTGGGATCTGGTGAATAGAGAGGGTGGAGCACGGGGTCATGCCAATTTTGTTCAAAAACCGCTGAACACTCAGTGCAGTGTAGGCAGGTGCATTGTCATAGTTGAAGAACAAGTCACCTGTTTGCCACAAAAAAGTTAACTGGAGCCAAACACAGCCTCTTACAACAACACTAGCTGGCACACTGATGCCAATGGGTTCCTCAAGCACTTACCTAGAGGGGGAAGCCTGTATTACAAGAGGCTCACCCTCCAAAAGATAATTCCGGGTTTTTTTGGGTCCCCTTTATATGCCCATGGGCACATAAGTGCATGCATCGAGATACACAGATATAGACCTATGCATGTGTGCAAAAATACACAGTACACATGTGTATGCATAGTTGTATGCACATACACACACAGACCCATGGTTGGGCATGTGCCCCTCTGCTAGCACTCATCCCCTCTAAAAGCCCACAAATAGGTCCTTCAGAGGAGTCGTTACCAGGATCCCCTTAGCCCTCCAGTCACCTGGACTCACCCAGCCCTATTGGTTGTTGCTGGGATCTCCAGATCTCTGTGGTGACAAGTTCTGGATAGCCCAGGAATTCATCTTTGCCTTCCTCCTAGTAGGGGGCTGCCAGGCCCTGGATGATGGCAGTACAGTGTGGAAAAGCTGGGACAGCTCTGGGATTGGGGAGCCATGTGCCTATTCATCTGCACCCCCCCCAACCCAGGTGTGCGAGGCAGAGCTGTGAGTGTGAAGGGCCTGGGGAGCAAACAGCTCTGGCAGAAAAGAGGGTCACACCCAGGATGATCAGAGCATAAAACCTGGCAGGATGGAAACAAGGGCCTGGGAGACCAATGGGGAATCCCCAAGGCTGCTTGGAGAAGGCAAGGGAGAGAGGCCAAGAGAAAGCCTCCCCCTCCTGTTCATTTTCAAACATTTCCTGAGCACCTGCCCTGTGCCAGGGCATGTGCAGGACAGCAAAGTGGGGACTCAGATGGAATAGACCAACATAATTTCTCCCCACCAGCAGTGACAGAGCAGGTCCTAGACCGTCCTCTCCACATGGAGTCACTTGAGAATAAACCTTTCCAACCAAGCCGGGCTCGGTGGCTCAGCCTGTAATCCCACGCCTTGGGAGGCTGAGGTGAGTGGATTGCCTGAGCCCGGGGGTTCGAGACCTGCCTGGGCAACTTGGCGAAACCTCATCTCTACAATAAATCAAAAAATCACCCAGCCGTGGTAGCCCCTGGCTCCACACACTTTCTCATTCTAAGCCCCCACCCTTTGAAACCATCTACAGCTTCTAAAGGGCCACATCTTTGGAAGTCTTCCCTACCTGACCACAGCAGAGGTTGTTCCTTCTCCTAACCGTCTCTTGTGGGGCCCAGCATTTTCTACCCTCTACCCATTAAACAGCAGTTCAGCCCGCAAGGGTCTGGCGTGGGACCTGCCCTCTGTGGCTTCACCTATGTGAGCCTCCCTTTTATCAGTGAAATCCCATCTCTCATGAGGTCACCCAGAGTCCTGGGGCCCCACGAGGGCGTCCTCACGGACCTATCCTATCTTCCTTTCCAAGCTCTCTCAGGCATGGGGCTCCCCTAAGAGGGATGGGTACCTGCTTGGTTGGCCAGCCTGGGCAAGTGGGCATTTAAAGCTGTGCTTGGAGCTGATTTGGGACTGATGTCAAGAGGGCCTGGTTTCAGTCCCGGCAGAAAGGCCACACCCTGCATTGCCCTCACTCCACTACAGCCTCTCACTTTCACACCCTCAGCCCTGTATCCACCCTAGACTCCGCAGTGGGATGAGCAGAGCAGGCCCTGTCTGACCGTTCTACAGATGGGAAAGCTGAGGCTCAGGAAGGGGGAGTGTCTTGCCCAAGGGCCTGGCTCCAGCCCCAGCCAGTTACTCACTTACCCACTGGGCTTGGGGTGAGTCATGGTGGCCCAGGTGATGGGAAGGAAACACATAAACATGGGCAAATGGGAAGGGCGGCTGGGAGGAGGGTGGATACCCGCCTTGGGCTCCCAGTATGAGTTCCCACAAAGAGGCTGCCACAGGCTTACTAAGCTTGCTCACCCTTGACTGTCTCAAATCATCGTCCCTTCTGGCCTCACATCTGGGCTTTGCGTCAGCCCTAGGAGGGCTGCCAACCCATTTGACAGTTGGAGAAACTGAGACCCGTGGTCACAAATCAAGCTGTGGCATGGGGCCGAGCCCCAGACTAAAAACCCAGAGCTCCTTTCCCCCAGCCAGGGGTTCCAGCTAGCTCTTATTGTGGCCCCAGGCTCCTCCAGGCTCAAGCACCACCTACAGGGAGCCCTTCCTCTGCCAGCTCTTTCCCTTCTCTGGGGAGGTTCAGCACTAGGCTGGGAGGATGGGCAGCTGCTCACCCCCATAAAGAGAGGGACTATATTCTAACACCCTTCCTGCTTCTGTGACAAGACCCAGTTTCAGGAACCATGTGGCCACCACTGCACAGCCCAGGTCCTCCTCCCTCTGGACCACCTCACCAGCCTCCTTCCTCAGCCCCTGCCTCCATCCCCAAGGGCAGTCAGAGGGATTTTTTTTTTTTAGAGTCGGGGTCTTATTCTGTTGTCCAGGCTGTAGTGCAGTGGCTGGAGTGTGATCCCAGCTCACCACAGCCTTGACTTCCTGAGCTCAGATGATCCTTTTGTCTCAGCCTCCCAAGTAGCTGTGACTACAGGCATAAGCCACCACACCCAGCTTATTTAAACATTTTTTTTGTAGAGACGAGATCTCACTATGTTGCCCATGCTGGTCTCAAACTCCCGGGTTCAAACAATTCTGCCTTCTCGGCCTCCCACAGGTGTGAGCCATTGTACACGGCCCAGAGGAATCTTTTGAGAATGCGAATCTGACCTGGCCTTCCCCTGTCCCACAGTCTCCCACTGTACCTGGCATGGAGTCCAGACTCTGCTCTGTGGTCAGCAGGCCCTGTCCCTTCGTCCCCTCAGCATCCTGGAGTCTTCAGCCGCTCTCCACTCTCTTACCCAGCTCCCTCGGGGGGGACTTTGCACTCAGGGGTCCCTCGAATGGAGCCCTCTTCTCCTAGCTCTTCTCTTTGACTACCTTCTTATCCTTCCCCCTCGAACCCATTCATCCTCTGGTAGGGCAGAGTGGACAGCTGAAGTGACTGAGCCAGGTTTGGGACGCCGAGCTACTTTTAGACCCTTCTGTGTTGTCAGCCATGAGCACGTGGTCCTGTATTTATTTATTTATTTGTTTATTTTTGACTTGGAGTCTGACTCTGTAGCCCAGGCTGGAGTGCAGTGGCATGCTCACGGCCACCCCAGCGTAGACCTGCTGGGCTCCGGTGATCCATCTACTTCAGCCTTCCAAGTAGCTGGAACTATAGGTGCACACTACCACATCCAGTTAATTTTTTTATTTTTTATTTTTTATTTATTTATTTATATATATATATTTTTTGAGTTGGAGTCTCACTCCATCACCCAGGCTGGAGTGCAGTGGCATGCTCACGGCCACCCCAGCGTAGACCTGCTGGGTTC
>CAUYQG010267302.1:0-12359 GCA_963574415.1 Tarsius wallacei
GCACCTGCTGCTGCAAGATCAGACGGTTATTCGCAAAGGTAAATGGAGCGAGAGGCTCTTCCCCCGGGCTCACACAACCTGGCCTTGGAAGCATTCCCTGACGGGCGAGGTGGGGGTGTTTGGCCCGCGTGAGTCAATTGTAGCAGAAGGGGCCGATTTGCCAAGGAAGCTAGGTTGCAGGGGGGAGGAGAGAGGATTATTTTCCACCCAACGATGCTCTGGGTAGAATCTTAAGCGCCCTCTCTGAATCTCCCGAGTTGTTACTTACTGCCTGGGTTTTTCCTCGGAGAAATGTTATTCCTTGAGTTGCAGAGATTGTTTCACGGTGTTTGAGGAGTTAACACTGATTTAGTTTGAAAATAACTACACGCACACACCTCCGTTGAGTGGCTGGGAACTACACGCACACACCTCCGTTGAGTGGCTGGTTCTGTGACGATTGTTGACAACGGGTGGTGATTTTATTTTTGATTTCAAACATACTGAAAGGGTCCATTCTCACCTGCATGAAAAGTTTTGTGACAGTTTGACCTACCAAGGAAACGGAACCAGAGCCCTAAGGAATAGAGCTGTTGGGGTCTGGAGAGGTGGGAGTTTATAGGATGAGGGAGGAGAAGGGGATTTAGAAAATTGGATTACTTGGTCAGTGAGTGGCTCATGAAATTAAATTATATACTGACGGGCTTGCCACCAGTCTGAAGTACTATAGGCCCAAATTAAAGGTAGCTGCGGTCTGTTACTGGAAGTGTTTTAAATAGGCTAGGAATTGAGGAGAAAATGGGTTTGGAAGAAAAACTTGGAGGATAAACTAAAATTTCCAGTATACTTAGAATAGGTTAGTTTGCACTTTTAGATATATTGTGATCGGTTGCACTGAAGGGTTTTGGCAAAAGCATCTGATTTTTTTGGTTGTTTCTTGAGTGAGAAAAAAAAACTTACCATTAATTTAGTATTGAAGCAGTCTTCTAAAAACAAATGTAATTAGATTTCAGCAGTGGCTAGAAGATGAAAAACTGCTCCAAGCCTGGGATCTAGACTGATTAACTTCCTGAGGTGTTAACTTGTGAATTTCAGATTCGATTTATCTCTGAAGAATATGGCTTTTTAAAAATAGTCTGCTTGCGATTTATAGTCCTGGCCTGCAACGTCATTTGTCTAACCAGCACTTTCAGCTTTGGTTAGTGGCTTCCAAGGGGGGAGTTTCTTGCTTGGAGGCAACTCTGACTGCCAGTTCTGGTCTGCATTCTTAGGTCCTATTTCCATGACCAAGAACCCCCTGAGCCTCCCCTGTCAGAAGGAGCTGGAGGGAGCCGTGATGAATCCCACCGAGGTCTTCTGCTCCGTCCCTGGAAGACTGTCTCTCCTCAGCTCCACGTCTAAGTATAAAGTGACAGTGGCTGAAGTCCAGAGGCGATTGTCCCCGCCTGAGTGCTTAAATGCCTCATTACTGGGAGGTGTTCTCAGGAGGTACTTGGGGGAGGTGTTCTGGGCCTGGTGGTTGGGTGGTTGAAAGGGAATGTATCAGGGCTGGGAGGTTTTTTTTTTTTTTTAACATTTATATAACTTGCATCTAACGCTGAATTCTAATCGGCTCCAAGAGTTTTTAGTACATTTTTTCTTTTACAAAGTGTCAGGTGTAGAAGGAAGTGCTAAAACATAGCTAACAAATTATCATTTGGCTAGAATTTGATTCTCTGTATGAAGCGGTGGCATCTGTATTGAGGGAAAGGGAGAACCATGAGTTTTGTCCCCCCGGGGAGCTTCTGTGGGACCACTGTAATTTGAACAAATGAGAATTTATGTGGCCCGGTACGGCTTGCAGTGTTCTGTGATTTAATATTTTTTTGAAGTTGGTGATGCTAGAATTTTTCTGATTTTGAAGTTGACGGAGATGAATTAATTAAATAGGACCTCCGTTTCACTTTTGATTATGGTCCATGTGATGCAGATAGTTTTTGATGGATTTCGAAGTTGACAGCAGCACTTCAGGAATTCAGAATTTTTAAAGTGTGGTTTCCTGAGAGTAGCCAGAGTCAATTTTTCTTTTACTCAGAGCCAAGTCGAAAAATGGTGGCCGGTCCTTGCGAGAGAAGCTGGACAAGATTGGGCTGAATCTTCCTGCCGGGAGACGGAAAGCCGCTCACGTGACTCTCCTGACATCCTTAGTAGAAGGTCAGTGCGGGTTCTGTTTTCGTTTTTTTGGTGTTTTTAATTTGTGCTGTCTTTAATGCTTTCTGAAAAGCCAGAAAACAACTCTTAAAACTGCTCAGTCACAAATAGAAATGAAAGCAATTTGGAGTGTCCCGAGTTTATTGCAGTGAATCACAATAACATTTAAATATCTGGCTGTTCAGGATTCTCCAGAGAATCAATGTTAAAAAGAAACTGTTTTTGCCAGGCACAGTGGCTCAGGCCTGTAATCCCAGCACTTTGGGAGACCACGGTGAGAGGATTGCCCGAGCCTAGGGTTCGAGACCCGCCTGGGCAACTTGGTGAGACCTCGTCTGTACAATAAATCAAAAAATAAGCCGAGAATGGTGGTGCGCACCTGTAGTCCCAGCTACTCGGGAGGCTGAGGTAAAGGATTGCTTGAGCCCAGCAGGTCGAGGCTTAGTGGCTATGAGCGTGAGTGTGCCACTGCACTCCAGCCTGGGCAACAGAGTGAGGCTCCAATTCAAAAAAAAAAAAAAAAGCAACACTAAAAGCTTGTTACTCATTGGTAGACAGAAGTAACTTTCTGGGTTTTCCTAGCTGTGGGTTACTGAGATTGTGGTCAGTGAAGAGAACCCCTTGATAGAATGGGACTGGCCCAATTCACGATTCTTTCTCCCTTTCTCCCATCCAAAGACAAAAAGCCCGGAGCCCCTGGCCCATGCAGGAGCCCCTCTCCAGTCCTGAGATAGTAGGACATGGCATTTCAGCTTCTTTGAATGGGGGACCCTTCCCCCAATCTGGAAAGTAGCCAAGAACACAGCACAACCTTTAAAAAGGGTCTTGAGGCCTGGTGCGGTGGCTCAAGCCTGTAGTCCCAGCACCTTGGGAGTATTCAGGGAGCAGAGTAAGACCGAGGCAAGAGGACCAGGGGTTCGGGACCAGGCTGGCCTGGGCAACTTGGTGAGACCTCAACTCTACACTACATCAAAAAATCAAAAAATTAGCCAGGCGTGGCACACCTGTAGTTCAGGCTACTTGGAAGACTGAGACTGAAGGATGGCCTGAGCCCAGCAGGTCAGTGTTGGGGTAGCCTTGAGCAAGCCATTGCACTCCAGCCTGGGTGACAGAGTGAGACTCTGACTCAAAAAAAGGGGGGGGGGGCTTGAGGGAAAAGTAAAATAATTTTTTGAACGCAAAACGAGCACATTGTTACTGCGTACAAAAGAGTTGACCCCTGAGCGGCTTTGTGCTGGGGAAGCCAGAGAGAAGCGGGTTCCTGGCAGCAGTGCCATCTTTTGAAGACTTTCCGTCCCTGGTCTCACGGCGTGACTGCAGAGCTCAGGGACTTGGCAGAGTCCCTGCTTTACCTTTTTACAAGGGCCTAGGGAGGTCAGAGAACAGCTGTCCCGCATGGAGAGTCTTGGGTTCTTCTGGGTTTTCTTGCTAGCCAGGCAGGGGTGCTTGAATTAAGTGTGTGTGCCCGAACAATGGCTCTCCAATGCTGGCTCAGTAAAGTAAATCAGGGCCCCCTCGCCATCTGGGTTTTTGAAAAGCTTTCCCGGCTTTTGCACCCTGGAGCCAGGGAGAGGTACCTCTCTGGTGGGAGGTGACTCCTATGGTCTTACTCTGCTCCCTGAATATCTTGGACAAGGAGGGGGTCTTGTCTTCCAAGTTGGTAGCTGGAGCCCCCTACCTTTATTTCCAAAAGGGAACACTCCCCTCACTTTGGTTTAGAGATCTGCCCCCTTCACGAATAGGGCACTTTAAAGAAAGTAAGATGTCAAGGGCTTTTGTCAGTTTTAGAGAGAAGTGACCAGTTTGCTTTGTCAAACATGGTCATCTTCCTTAAAGGCTCTGGCTTCCCCCAATGTTAACCATTTATTATCAAGGGAAAGCGTGAGTATGTCTGTCGGGCCGTGGACTGGTAACATTTTTCTGGTAAATTGTCCCTTGGTATCCATGGGGGGGTTTGGGATTGGTTCCAGGACCTCCCTCGGTCCCCAGAATCTGAGGATGCTCAAATCCCTTATATTAAATGGTGCAGTTTGCATATAACGTACACAACATCCTCCCATATACTTTAAGTCATCTCTGGATTATCCTGAAAATGCGTAATAAAATGTCAATGATGTATACATAGTTCTTTAATTGTATTGCTTTGGGAAGCATAAGAAAAAACACGTGTTCAGTACAGATGCCACCATCTGTTCCCCCCTCCCCCGAATATTTTCATCTGAGCTTGGCTAGATTCGGAAGCCATGCATATGGAGGGCTGGCTATACAGCTGCAAGTGTCAGAACTTTTTTTTGCTCACGTGGTGTGATCTGCACCCTAAGTATTCCTGGGGTGGAAGTACCCGGGAAGTTCTGCCTGCCAGCCGACTTGTTGGCCCTGTATTTGATTTCATGTTAGCACGCAAAGTGACTGGTGCCAGAGAGGGATAGGACATTAGCTGGCGGTGACTGCAGCCATCCTAAGCCTGCTACCGATTATTCTAGGTGAAGCCGTTCACTTGGCTCGAGACTTTGCTTATGTCTGTGAAACCGAATTTCCTAGTAAACCAGTGGCAGAATATTTAACCAGGCCTCATCTCGGAGGACGAAATGAGATGGCAGCTAGGAAGAACATGCTGCTGGCGGCTCAGTAAGTATCTAGACTTGAACTTGATGAATTAATGCTCCAGAAGTTGAGGATTCAGCATGGTCCCTAGGGCTCAGAAAGGAAATCGTGAAATGTGAGTTAGGGTGTAGTGGGAAGCTTCTCTACTCTTATGTATGATTTAGCGGAGTGTGTTACTCAGTCTTTTTGAGCTGCTTCAGATAGCTCAAAATAGACCAGCCACCCTTTCATGACTGTATTTGCATATCTGAGAAAAATGTGTGGAAAACCGATTTGTTTTGTCACATCCAGTAAAGAGAGATTACCGTGTGCCTTCCACCTCCCAATAGCGAGACTTTTGTTTTTCAAATGTGAAGATCAGGGTGGGTTTGTAGGAGACATGTGGGCACATTAAAATGCCTCAAAAGCTATTCGCGCTATTCGCGCAGCTGTGGAATTTCTCATAGAAACCGACAGCGAGTTAGAATCAGGGTAAATGAAGCAGAACTAGCCAAGCCAGGAACTGGGGCACAGGAAGTTGCCATGAACCGGGCTGTGGAGAGAGGCTCAGGAGGGTGCTTGATTCTCGGCTCCTGGCAGGATTTGTTTATTGGAACCGACTTGCACCAAAGTAAACTGTCCCTTAGCCTCCTGGACTGGAGTCCTGACCCCACCATTTACTGGTCCTGGTGACCTTGGCCAGTTGGCTGGGGTTAATCCTGTTATCTTATCTAATTGCAATGAGGATTAAATGAGATAGTGCGCTTAACTCCCGGGGACCTGACTGGTAATAGGTGCTAAGTGCAGCAGTTGGCTATTGGTATTAAGATTCTCCTTCCTTGGGCCAAATAAGTCTGATTAGTTTCCGAGGTGTCATCCTTAGGGTGATTTGTTCTGTCTTCCTTACCCATAAAGAGCTAGATCTCACTGGAGTCCATTGACTGTCTTCACAGGCAAGTATGTAAAGAATTCACAGAACTTCTCACTCGAGATCGGACACCCAACGGAAACAACAGGCCCACGCCGGTCTTGGAGACAAACATACAGAACTGCTTGTCTCATTTCAGCCTGATTACCCACGGGTTTGGCAGCCAGGCCATCTGTGCCGCGGTGTCTGCAGTGCAGAACTATATCAAAGAGGCTCTGGCAGTCATAGACAAATCCTACATGAACCCCGGAGACCAGAGTCCGGCTGATTCTAACAAGACGCTGGAAAAGATGGAAAAGCACAGGAAATAAACGTGGGCCGGAACTAAGGGTCAGAGAGTCAGGAAGGAAGAGGACTGAAGAATCCTTTTCCACCTGGCAGCCCAGGAACCCGTCCTGGCCTGTGGGAAGCGTTTGGGACCTCCTTGCTGTTGAAAGGGCCTCCTTGATTTCACGATCTGCAGCCATCTTGACACGCTCTCTGGGATTTCTGGTTTCTCTAGTGCTGAGGTATCACCTAACTTGGAAAGTTTTCAGGAGGTGACAAGTCCTGGTTCTTCATTCATTAAACTTTGGTTTTAGTTTTTTGAACCCCATTCTCTGAAAGTGGTGCTACAAGTTTTAGAACCTTTTACATAAATCCCCCGGGCTGACAAAAAACCCACACACTTAGCTGTTGAAATGTCATAGGGATGTGGTCCAGATCAACAATAACTTTTGCAGTGTTAGGGTAATGGCTGACTTTTGTGTCCACTTAAATATTTATCTTTAAAAAGTGTCTAGCTTCTTCAGGTAGGTGGTATTTGACACACTTTAAACACCATGTTCAAAGGGGGCTTTCTGGTTTTTAGGAAACTTGTAGAAACAAAGCCTGCTGATTTTTTTTTTTTTTTTTTTTTTTAACTTTGAAAGTTAACTCTTTAAATGGGAGACTCTTTGAAATGACATGTTCCTTTAAGGTACTGAAGCTTTATTTGCATATTTATTTCAGATGTTTTGAGTAAACTTGAAAAAAGGCAGGCATGAAGCAATGTGCCTGTCACCCCTAAGTCCCCATGGAGTCTCTATGTGTTAAAACAGTGTGTTGCGTGTACAGATTTTATTTATGCGTAATTTAATGGGGTCTGTAAATAACTGGTGCACTTCTTACAACTTTTTGAGAAAAATGGGATTTGATTCTTAATAACTTTTAATGGTGATGGGGTAATCTATGGCACATCTTAAGGTTTTACTTGTATGTACACAGGGTATTCAGAATTAAGAGGACACTGGGCTCTGTTCTGGGCTTGGAAGATTCTATTCTATTGAAGCTCTCTGTTCAGGAAGCAATAACTCATTCCTGTGGGGCTGAACCCTAAGATGCGTGTGCGGTACAGTGTGTGTGTGGGTGAAATGGAGATTTAGGACTGAACTCCATGCCTGTAAATGTTCCCCAAATAATTGTGTGTATGATACCTGTATAATAAAAGCATTCTCAATAGAATCTGAAAGTCTGGCTATAGTTTGATTTGTTATTGTTATTTTTGTCTCTAAGATGAATGAAAATAGCCAATTTATGTCTTGACTGGGAACTGAGTTATTAGGGTGAACAGGAAGGTTTGATTTTCTCTCCTTAAGGAGACTGTTCAACTGCCCCAGGTCCTTTCATTATCACCAGTGTCTCAAATGCTATACTATTTTATTACCCCAGGGGTGCTGGGAAATGTCTGAGGGACAGTTCATTGACATTTTGCTACATGTTATAGAAGGTAGATCAGTGAACTTTTTGGTGCATCACGTTGCCGTATGATGGTCAGGAATGGGAATTAAGCGATTGCGGGTATTTCTTGTGTAGATACTTTGCAGGGGGACTTGGCATTCAGTCAAATGCAAGCAGTGAACAATCGGATGTCAGTATTTTGTGGTAATGGAAATTCTCCATCTTGGAAACGATTTTCAGGTAACAAAGGCGTCCTGGTCATTTTAGGTCATTTTGATTTGCCCATGGGGTGAATCAGGTTGAATCTTTGTTTGCTACTCCGGGTTGGGGGTCGGCTGGATATTTGCAAGGATCTTGGCTGCCCACTGTTGGTACTTGATTTAAAATTGAAGTGGCCTGGCACCTCCTCCAGGAAGAGATAGGCTTAGAGTTGGCCATGTGTGGCCGAGCTTCAAAGGGAAATGGCAGCTGTAGGATTTTCCACATAGGACAAGGCTGTTGCTTCAATGCCGGGCTTTATAATCCTTAATTTATAATTCTCTACCAAATGCTCTACAGTTCCTGACTTGTGTTGGCATTGGATGTTATGAAGTAATTTAAACCCTGCCAGCCTAATACTTGCCTCTTGGCAACTCATCCTGGGCCACTGAACGTTCCTATTAAGTTGGACTTACCTGGTTGATATGACAGGGTCATGACTGCTTTTTAGAGCAGCGAAAAGAGGTCTTAGGTTGGTAATATTTCTCAATCAAGACTTGAGATGTTGGGGTGTCAGGAGGAAGTAAGTTATGGGGGCAAAGGGTTGAAGGAAGAAGAGACTGCTTATCAGCATCTTAACTTGCTTTTGGACTAGAGTCTGGCTCATAGAAGCTGTGCTGAATTGCAATACAGACAATGTTCTGGAAATGCTCCAAAGTCAACCAAGGCTTGGAGTGAGTCATACGCAGGTTCCTTGTGCTTGGCTCCTTGCTGAGTTTTCCTTGGTCCTCCTTCCCACTGGAAAGCTGGGGGCAACCACGGGGTTGGTGCATAATAATACCTGACTTTCTTCCCAATAGCTCTTAACTGATGCTGGGGTAAACGACCTGGCATCCAGGATCCCACTGAAACATCAGTCCGCTCGGGTTTCCCATCAAGCTCCTGCTCCTTTGGAAAAGAAGGGTCCCCCCGCCCTTTGGCATGAGGTTGGAAGACCCTTGCTTCTCATAGGCCAGGGTGGGTTTTGTTTCAAGCCCTGTGTTAGTGAGAATCACTCTCCCTTTTTCCTCTGCCCCGTTCCCTCTGTTGCTCACTGCCTAGGAAGCTATGTCTGCCCTCTGGGGAGTAGTGAGGACGCTTCCTTTTTTTCCCTGGTTGCACTGAAGGAACCCCATCAGTAGTCTGAAGGCACACACTCTCTATAATTCATTTACAGAAGAGACTCCAGATTGTCCATCTGTTGATTGGAGGTTTGGCTATCCAGGGCCCTGGCACTCAGCGGGGCTCCCCCCTGCCCGGCAGGCGGCACACCTGTGGGCTCTCGAAAAGGACAGTGTGTTTTCCACAGCAGTTCATGGTTGTTTTATTGTCCATGTGTGCACAATTTAAGTCATGGATTGGAAAAGGGATGATGAATCTATTTCTCGTTTGAACCGATTCTGTAACAATGGCCATCATTCTTTTATCTTTGAGGGTCTAGTGTCAGAGCAAATTCTGAGATCCTAGGTTCTTGTATTTGAATGTTAAAAAACAAAACAAGGTAGGGTCACGGACGAGGGAGAAACCAAGAACTTCTCAGGGCTTGGCAGCACTTAGGTTTCTGAGCCATGGCCTGTTTCCCTGGGGAAGCGTTGGCAGCTGTTCCTGTCTAAAGAGGCTGTGTTCCTATCCCAGGACTTCTGAGTGTTTCTCCAGTCTCTTCTGTTTGCAGGTTGGTAGAGTGTCTTGTGGTGGCAGTTCAATTTGCCTTCCTTTGCAAGTAGATGGAGTCCTTGGAAGCAGCTGCCATTGGCCAAAGAGGGAGAGAGCAGCCTGAGGTTCCTTTGCGTGTGTTCAACAGGTGATGGAACGTGGCCGTGACCCTTAGCAAAGTCTTTCCTCGCCAGCTGAGTCGAGTGGGTGGTGAGGGTTTTCCCCTTAGTTGGAGGTAAAGGAAGGTTTGCTTTCAACATTTCGATGCTGCAATGCTTGCTTGGATCTGCTCTTCTCAGGAGTGGGTGTTGCTCTTGGATGATAATGTCAATTGTTGGCTTACCTTTTTCAGAGCTCAGGATACCTTGGGTTTCTCTTCCAGTTGACAACAGACCTCACTTGCTTCTCCGAAAGCTGCAGGTCACCACCACCCTGGGAGGCTTGGTGACGCCTGAAGCCATCAACCTCATTCCTTCTTGGTTTTGCCAACCCAGGCTGCCATCATGCCCAAGGTCTATACTGGTGATGATGCTGGTGGGTCACACCTTGAAATTCTTTGTCCGCCAGTAATGTGGAACATGATCTTCTGCAGAAACAAACTTGACCTTAGGCTTTTTAAAAACCGCTGTCACGTTAAAGCACATAGTTTCATGGAACACATGATTATTTTTTGCCCATTCACAAACACTAAAATTTCCTGGCTGATTTTGGATAACACTTTGATGGGGAAAGTGGGTAGAAGAAAAATGCGGAAACTAAATAGAGTTGAAAGGCATAATTCCAGGGACCTGTCCAAGAAACAGCTTTGTGAAGAATATTCACAAGGTTAAATCTCAGAGCTTTTTTTTTTTTTTTTTTTTAAGAGACATGTAGTATTTCTTTGTGGCTTCTCAACATTTTCCAGGGAGATCTTGGCTGCAGGGAATGAGCCTCACAAGTGTGAATATGACAGTGGGGTGGGCTGACGAGGACACTTTGGCGTCCAGCCCTCTGAGGCTTGAAAAGATTTGGAACTTCATGGGCATTAGGGGTTCAATTGTTTAAAAAGATATGTTCAAGTTTTAACCTGCAGTACCTCAGAATGTGGTTTTATTTGGAAATAGAATTGTAGGTAATTAAGATGAGGTCCAGCCGGGTGTGGTGGCTTACACTAGTAATCCTGGCACTTCGGGAGGCTGAGCTGGGAGGATTGCTTGAGTCCAGGAGTTCAAGACCAGCATAACAAAACCTCGTCTCTGCAAAAAATTAAAAAATCAGTGGTGCCCACCTGTAGTCCCAGCTACTTGGGAGGCTGAGGAGGAAGAATCACCTGAGCCCAGGAGGTAGAAGATGCAGTGAGCTGTGAGCGTGTCACTGCACTCCAGCCTGGGGGACTAAAATAAAAAGACAGGGTCATATTGGAGTAAGATGAGCCTTAATCTCATATGACTGCCCTTATAGAGACAGACACAGACAGGGGATAATGCCATGGGACAACAAAAGGAGAGATGGAGGGATACAGCCACTAGGCCAGGGACTCTGGCTGCCACTAGAGCTGGCAGAAGCAAGGGTTCTCCCTGCAGATGTCAGAGGGAGCTGGCCCCATGATATGTGGGCTGTGGATTTCTAGCCTCTAGAGATGAGACATTTTTGTTTCGAGTCCCCCGGTTTGTGGCACTTTGCTGTGGCTGCTCCAGGACACTTGGACTGTGGGTAAGTCCTTTTTCTTTGTTACCTTCTTCCCATCAATCTTTCTGTGGGCTCCACTTAAAAAATGTTGTTTATTATTTTTTGTTTGTTTTCGAGTTGGAGTCTCACTTCATCAGACTGGAGTACAGTGGCACAATCACAGCTCGCCATAGCCTCCATGTCCTGGGTTCACGTGATTCTGCCTCTTGAGCAGCTGGGACTACAAGTGTGTGCCACCATATCCAGCTTTTTTTTTTTTTTTTTTACAGAGATGAGATCTTGCTATGTTGCCCAGGCTGGTCTCAAACTCCTAGGCTCAAGTAATCCTCCCAAAGTGCTGGGATTACAGGTGTGAGCCACTGCGCCCAACCCGGCTCTTTTTTTTTTTTTGAGTTGCAATCTCACCCAGGCTAGAGTGTAGTGGCACTCTCACAGCCACTGCAGCCTCAACCTGCTGGGCTCAGGAAATCCTGCCTCAGCCTTCCAAGTAGCTAGAACTAACAGGCACGTGTGACCACGCCTGACTAATTTTTTTATTTTTATTTTTATTTTTTTTTGAGTTGGAGTTTCACTCCGTCACCCAGACTGGAGTGCAGTGGCCACTCCCGGCCACCGCAGCCTCGACCCGCTGGGCTCCGGCGATCCTTCCGCCTTAGCCTTCCGAGTAGCCAGAACTACAGGCGCGCTACCACGCCCGGCTGATTTTTGATTTATTGTAGAGATGAGGTCTCGCCAAGTTGCCCAGGTGGGTCTCAAACCTGCGGGCTCAGGCAATCCACTCACCTCAGCCTCCCAAAGCGCGGGATTACAGGCTGAGTCACCGAGCCCAGCTGGTTTTTTGATTTATTGTAGAGACAAGGTCAAGTTGCCTGGGCTGGTCTCGAACCCGCGGGCTCAGGCCATCCACTCGCCTTGGCCTCCCAAAGTGTTGGGATGACAGGCTGAGCCACCGAGCCCGGCCTCCTTTTACCTCTTATTGCTCCTTTGCAATTGACTCCTTGGAGAAACTGTGATCTTTGCCCTGTAGAATTTTTCAGTAAAATGGAAGCAGGAAATCAAATATTGTATGTCCTCACTTGTAAGTGGGAGCTAAGCATGTGATCATACGGATGGACACAGTAGACACTGGGAGCTCCAAGGCGGGGGTGGGGAAGTGAGGGCGGGAAAGTGATCTGTTGGGTGGGGTCATGTTCACTGTTTGGGTGGTGGGTGTGCTCGAGGCCCAAATCCCACCATTATGCAGTCTCTCGATGCCACAGACCTGCATGTGTACCCGAGTCTAAACTAACAATTTTTTTCTTTTTGAGTTGGAGTCTCCCTGTCGCCCAGGCTGGAGTGCAGTCGCATGCTCCTGGCCACCACAGCCTCGACCTGCTGGGCTCAGGCGATCCTTCCACCTCAGCCTTCCAAGGAGCTGGAATTA
>CAUYQG010267313.1:0-10227 GCA_963574415.1 Tarsius wallacei
TGATAAGCACTCCTCCATAGATGTGCCCTAACGACTGGCTTTCTTTGTGATTGAAGATCCAGTGACTGGTGCTCATCCATAATAGTTGCCCCAATTTCTAGGTTTCCACTGTGACGGGTGTCCTACTCGTTAATGAATGCCTCTTCATGAACGGATGACCTCTTCATTAATAGACGCCTCAATTAATAGCCATAATTTGTGATGTGTGTATCCCTGACTAGCCCTCCTGTGTGTGTGTGTCAGTGACTGGTCCTTCCCCATTATTGGTTCCCAGGTGACTGGCCATACTCTTTGATGGGTGTTGCAGTTACAAGGCATTCTTCTGTCTTGAGTATCCCAGTGACTAGTCCTCTGTGAAGCATGCCTTTGTGGCTAGCACTCCTCTGTAATGGATACCACAGTGGCTAGTCCATCCTTGTGATGGCTCCCCCAGTGACTGTCCATCCTTTTAAATGAGAACTCTAATGACTGGCCCTCCTTTGTTATGGGTGCCACAGGGAGTGACCTTCATCTCAGATGATTGTTCCATGATTATCCCTCCTCCATGACTGGTAATTCAGTGACTAGCCAACCTCTGTGTTGGGATATGTGACTAGTCCTTCCAAAAATGGATGTCCAGTGACTAGTCCTCCTCTGTAATGAGTGTCTCATGACTGGCCTTACTCTGATTGGTGCCCCAGAGACTGTTCATCCTTCATTATGGGAGCACCAGTAATTGTATCTTCTCTGTGATTGGTACCCAATGAGTTGTCCTTCTCCATAGTGGTTTCTGTAGTGAATAGCCCTCCTCTGTGATTGGTGTTCCACTTACTGGGTGTCCTCAATAAAGTGTGACTCCCCTATGATTGGAAAATCAGTGACTACCTTTCATATGTGTGTCCCAGTTACTAGCCCTCACGCTGCAATGGGAGTCACAGAAACTTGGCCTCCTAGTTAATATGTGCTTCAGTGACTGGGTCTTCTCCATTATTGGTGTCCCAATTACTGGCCATCCTCTGTGATGAGAGCAGCAGTTACTAGACCTCTTCAGAGAAGTGAGCTCTCGCACATGTTCGTCCTTCATAATGTGTGCCCAATGACTTTCCCTTATCTGGAATGGGTGTTCCAGTGACTGGGCCTACACCTTAATAGATACTCCATTGAATGGACACACACTGTGATATGTGAACCAGTGACTGACTCTCCTCCAAATTGGACGCCCCTATGACTGGCCAATCTTGCTGTTGGGTATCTCAATAACTGGTTCTCCATTGTTCTTTGATTGGTAGCACAGTTATCGGCCCGTCTCAGTAATGGTGGTCCCATGACTGTCCGTCTTCTGTGAATGTTGAAAGTGACTGGTTTTCTTTGTGATTTATTCCTAATGACAGAGCATCCTCTGTGATTGCAGCCCCAAGGACTGACAGTCCTCTGTGAAGTGTGCTTCAGTGACTCTCGCTATTTGTTTGATGCCTCCCAAACTAGCCTTCCTCTGTGACGCTTCTCCAGTGCCTGACTCTCCTCTGTAATCACTTCCCCAGTGACTGGCCCTCATATGTGATGGGTGCCCCAGTGACCAGCCTTCTATATAATGGGTCCCCCATTGAGTGGCCCTCTAATATTATGAGTGTCACAGTGATTATCTTTTTCTGTGATGGATTCCCTAGTCACTGCCTTTCCTCTGTGATGGGTGTCTAAGTGACTGATTCCCCTCTACTATGGTTTCACCAGTGATAAGCCTTTTTCTGTGATGTGTACAACAATGACTAGCCCTCCTCTACAATGGGTGCCACAGTTACCTGACCTCCTCAGTTGGGGGTGCCCAACAGTGGTCCTCAACTGTGATCAATGCCCCAGTGTTTGGTCATGCTTCTAGTGGGTACCACATAGACTAGTCCTCTGCTGTGATGGATGCTCAAGTAATTAGCCTTCTGTGATGGTTGTCACTGTAACTGAGCCACATTCTAACAGATGCTTCAGTGACTGGACCTGCTCTGTGATAGGTGACTCAGAGAATGTTCCTTCTTTGAGATAGGTGCCCTAGTGACTAGCCTTTCTCTGTGATGGGTACTTCATTGAGAATGACTTCTCTGTTATGGCTCCCCAAGTTACTGACACGTTTTTGTTATCAAAGTCAAAAAGACTGACTACTTTCTACTGGGTACCCCAGGGACGGGCTTTCTTCTGTGATGGATTTCTCAGTGACTGCCCCTAATCTGTGATGTGTGTCTCAGTGACCATCACTCTTTTGTGACTGAATATTCTCTGTGATAGTTTTTCCTGTGACTGGCTCGCATCTCTGATGGCTGCCCCAGTGATTAGACTTTTTCTTTAATGGGTGACCCTGTGACTGGCCTTCCTATATTATATGTACTCCAGTGCCTGGCACTCATCTACGACTGATCCTCCTCTTTGATCATTGCCCCAAGACTTGCCCTCATCCATAATGGATGCACTAGTTAATAACCCTCCTCTGTGATGGGTAACCCAGTGTCTGGCTCTCTTTGTGATGAGTGTCACAGTAAATGACTCTCCTTAATATAGTTGTCCCTGTTACCGGCCCTCTTCATAATGGGTGCCCACTGTCTGGCCCTACTCCCTTATGGGTGCCCAAGAGAATGGGTCTCATCTGTGATTGCTGCATCAGTAACTGGTGTGCATCTATTATGGTTGCCCCAATGACTACCCCTATTCTGTGATGGTTTCCCCACTTACTGAGCCTTCTCAATAATCTAGTGCCCTTGTGACTAGCCCTTGTTTATGACAGGTGTCTCAGTGACTGGTACTGCTGTGTGATGGCTGCCCCAGATACTGACCCTCCTCTGTAATGCGAGTACCAGTGACTGTTTTTCTTCATGATAGGTGCTCCAGTGACTGTCTATGATGAGTGCTCCAGTATCTTTTTACTCTCCATAATGGGTTCCTCATGATTGGTCCTCTTCTGTGATGGTTGTCCCAATAACTACTCCTTTTTTGAGACTGGTGCCCTAGTAACTGGTCCTCCTTTGGGACTGGTGCCCTAGTGACTGGTCCTCCTTTGTGACTGATGCCTCAGTGACTTGCCCTCCTCTTTAATGAATGCTCTATTGACTAGGTCTCTTCTATCTTTGGTGATCCAGTGAATGCTTGTCCTCTATGATGCATGTCCTGGCCTCCCTATGTAATTGATATTCCAGTATGTGTCCCTCCTCCTAATGGGAACCCTAGTGACTAGCCATGTGCTGTGATAGTGCCCCAGTTTTGATGTCTCCTCCAAACTATGTGCTTCAGTGACTAGTCCTCCTCTGTGACGCATGTTCCAATAATGAGCCTCCTCCATTAAAAGGTATTCCACTTACTGGGCATCCTAATTTATTGCTTCCCAAATGACTGGCTCTTCTCAGAAATGGATGTCCCTGTGACTAGCTCTGCTCTGTGATGGGTTTTCACTAATTGAGCCTCCTTTGTGATGAGTGCTCCAGTGTTTGGCCTTCCAATGACCTGCCCTCCTCTATAATGAGTGCCCCAGTGTTTGGCCTTCCTCTGTGAAATATGCCCCAGTGACTGATCCTCTTAACTGTTGGTGCTCCAGTGACTAACTATTCTTTGTGATAGCTGCCCCAGTTACTCCAAAATAATGCCGTCCTCCATTATGGCTGCCCCACGACTGTACCTGCTCAGTGATTTGTACCCAAGTCACTCTTCTTCCTTTGTTATGAGACCCCAATTGATTCCCCTTCTCTGTGATATTTGCTACTGTGATTTTCCCTCATCTGTGATGGGTGTCCTAGTGACTGTTCCTCTTCTGTTAGGCCTGTCCCAGTCACTGGCCTTCCTCTATGATGGGTGTCTCAATAACTGGTTCTCCTCCTGTGTAGGGTGTCCAAGTGACTGGCTCAGCTCTGACATTGTAACTCCAGTAACTGTCATCTATAATCGGTACCCAGTGCCTGACCCTCATGTGATGGATACCCCATTTACTGGCCTCCTCTCTGATCAGTGCTCTAGTGACTAACTATCCACTGTTATGGTTTTCCCAGTTACTGGCCTCCTCGGTGATGGGTTTCCCAGTGACTGACTTTTCTCTCTGATTCATGCATCAGTTACTGGCCGTCTTCCTAATGGCTGCCTCATTGACTGGTCCTCCTCATTGATGGCTGTCTCCATGACTGGCCTTCCTATGTGTTTGGTGCCCTAGTGATCAGCCATCTTCCTAAAGTGTGTCCTATTAACTCGTTCTACTTTGGGAAGGTGACTCAGTGACAGACCTTCCTCATGGAAAGTTGCCTCACTGACTTGCAATTCTATGGGTTGGGTGTCTGTGACTAGCTTTCCTCTGTGATGGAATACCAATGACTATTCCTCTGTGATGGGTGTACCAGTAACTGATGCCGTGGACTGTACTCCTCTGTGATGGGTGTACCAGTAACTGGAATTTTAATGTGATGGGTGGTCCAGTGATTGGCACAACTCTATAATGGCTGCTCCATGACTCTCATTTCTCTATGATTGGTGACACATTGACCTCCTCTGTGATCAGTGGCCGAGTGATTGATCTCCCTTGTGATTGTCAACCAAGTGAATGGCCCTCATCAATAGAGGGGGCACTGATGTCTTGCCACTTTTATGATAGGTGTCTCAGTTAATGACTCTCCTCGATGATGAGTGCCCAAATTTCTTGCTTTTTTTTTTTTTACGGTTGCCCAGTGTCTGACTTTTTCTGGGATATTTACCCTAGTGATTAACCTTCTATGATGTCTGCCCAAGTGATTTGCTTTCTTCTGTAATGGGTGCTCAATTGACTGGCTCTCCTTTAGATGGGTGACCCAGTGACTGTCCTTTCTCTATAATTGGTTCTACAGTGACTGCTACTCCACTCTGATGTGCATCTCAGTAACTAGCCGTCCTCTGTGATGGCTGCCCAAGTGCCTAGACGTCTTCCATAATGAGAGTTCTAGTGACTAGTTCTTCTTTGCGATGGATGTTTTCTTGGCTGGCCTTCCTTGGTGGAGGTTGACTGGGTGTCTACTTTTCTTTTGTGATTTGTTTACCATTGACAGGGCCTCCTCTGTAATGTGTACCCCAGTGACTGATCCTCCTCTTGTCAGAGAACCTCTCATTTGTCCTCTTTCTTATTGGGTCCCCAGTACATGGGCCTCCTCTGTGGTGGGTTCTTCAGTTACTGGCCTTCTTCTGAGATAGTTGCCTTAGTTACTGGGTCTTCTCTTAGATGATTGCCCAGGTGAGTTTCCCTTCTTTGTGATGACTTCCTCAGTGACTTGCATCCTCCTACTGGGTGACCCTATTACTGTTCTTCCTCTGTGATGTGTTCTTTGTGGTAGGCTACTTTTTTGTGATTGGTGCTTTCCTCTATAATTGGGTGCCTCTGTGATTGGTCATTCTCCATTGATGGTGTTCCATTCACTGGACCTTCTCTGTGATTGGTACCCCAGTGATGGACATTTCACCATACTGGTTGTCATATTGACTAACCCTCTTCTGTGAAGGTTGTATCAATGACTAGAATTCTCAGTAAGGTGTGTTCCAGTAACTGGAGCTCCTCTATCTTGAGTCCCACAGTGAATAAACCTCATCTGTGTTGAGAGTCCCAATGACTTGCCCTCATCTCTCAGGTGGGTCTCCATGACTGTCCTGTCTCTGTGGTGGATGGTCCAGCGATTTCCTTCTCATGTGTTATATGTGACTCAGTGATGAGACTTCTCTGGTATTAGTGCCTCAGTGATTGGATCTCCTCTGTGATTGGCAGCTAATTGACTGACACTCCACTGTGATGGGTGTCCCAGTGACTCAGCCTCCTCTGTGATGACTGACCAGTGATTGGTCCCTCACTCTTATGGGATTCCCACAGACTGGGCACCCTTGTGATGGCTCTCCCAGTGACCGGCCCTCCTATAGGTTGCCTGACCCAGTGATAGTTTCCCCTCTGTGATAGGTGTCCCAGTGACTACCCCTACTCCAAATGAGTGTCTTGGTAACTGGCCATCTATTGTAATGGGTGCCCCAGTGACTGGATCTCTTTGGAATGCGTGTCTCAGTGACTTGCTCATCTCTGTGATGCATGACTCAGTAACTGGCCCTCATATGGGATGGTGGTCATTGACTGGCCCTCTTCCTTAACTAGCATACCAGTAACTAGTCCTCTATTGTGATGGGTGCCCCTGTGACTGTCCTCATAATGATAGGGTGCCTCAGTGACTAGAACTCCTCTGTGATAGGCATCCCAGTGACAAGATTTTTTCTGTAATGGGTGCCTGATTGACTGAGTCTATGCTATAATGCCAGCCCCAGTGACTGGTCATCCTCAGTGATGTGTGAAACAATGTCTGGTCTGTGTCAATGATAGGTGTCCAGGTGACTGGCTCTCCTTGGCGATGGATGCCTCTGTGACAGGCACTCCTCTGCAACATGCACCTCAGTTACTGGCCCTATTCTGGAATTGGTACCTTAGTGACTGTCTCTCCTTTATGATGGCTTCCAAGTGACTGGTCCTCTTTTGTGATGGGTAACTCAGAGACGGACTCCTCTGTGATGTGTGCCCCAGTGAATTGTCATCTTCTGAGGTGGGTCCTCCACTGCCTGGGCCTTTGCTGTGATGTCTCCCCAAGAGACTGGCTGTACTTAGAGATGGGTGCCCCAGGGATGAACCCTCAACTGTAATGTGTCCCCTAGTGACTGCACATCTTCTGTTATTGATAGCCCAGTAAATGGTCCTCCTCCTATTTGGTGCATGAATGACTGACCCTCTACTTTTATGGGTTCCAAAGTGACTGGGGCTCCACTAAAATGGGTTTCAAGGAATGAGACATAATTTGTGATGGGTGCCCCAGTGATTGCCCTCCCTTTTTGATTAATGCTCCATGGCAGTCCATCTTCCTATGGGGCGTCCCACTTACTGCCCCACTTTTGAGATGTATCCCTCAATGATTGGCCCTCCTCTGTGACAGCTGTCTCATTTTCTGGCCCTCCTCTGTGCTGAGTGCCTCAGTCACTGGACTTCCTCTGTGAACAGTACCCCAGTGCTTGACCATCCTCTTAATGGTTGTCCAGTGACTGGATTTCTTTGGAATGGGTGCCTCAGTGACTGGTTCCTATCTCTGTGATGGGTGCCTCAGTGACTGGACCTCCTCTGTGCTGGTTGTCTCAGTTACTGGTCCTCCTCTCTGATGGGTACCTCAATAATTAATTCTTTTTGTGATGGTGTGCCAATGACTGGTCCTCCTCTGTGAAGAATGCCCCAGTTATTTCCATTATTCTATGATGGTTCCTCAACAACTAGCCTTCTGTCATTGCTGCCTCAGTGACTGACCCTATCTATTATGCTTTCCCCATGAAAGACATTCCAAAGTGACAGGTACCTCAGTGACCTGTCATGCTGTATATTCAGTGTTCCAGACTGGCCCTCCTTTGTTATCAGTTTCCCATTGACTGACATTCCTCAATGTGTCTCTCACTGATTGACCCTCTTTTATCATGGGGGCTCCAGTTAATGGCTCTCCTCTGTGATGCATGTCCAACTGACTGGCCCTCTTCTTTGATGGTGCCCCAGTGACTTTTCTTCTCTAAGATGAATGTCTCAATGACTAGCATTCCTCTGTATTGGGTTCCCCTGTAACAAGCCTTCTTCTGTGATGGCTGCCCCAGTGACTGGCACCTCTCTATGATGAGTGACTGCCTCCACCTCTGTGCTGGGTGCCTCAATGACTCATCATTGTAATGTGTGCCTCGGTTATGACTCTCCTCTGAGATGGTGACCCAATGACTGTGTCTCCTTTGTGATGGGTGCCACTGCAATTAGCATTGCTCTGTAATGTGTGCCTCAGTGACTAGCCATCTTCTGTGATGGGTACCCAGTGATAGCCCTCCTTTTAATGTGTTTGTCATGGCAGGCACTCACATGTTTTGGGATACCCCAGTGACTGCTCCACCTCTGTTATCAATGCCACAGTGACTGGTCCTCATTTGTGATCAGTGTCTCAGTGACTGGTTTTCCTCCATAATGAGTCCCCTATTGTCTAGCCCTCTTCTATTAAGGGAGCTTCAGTGACTGACTCTCCTCTATGATGCATGTGCAAGTGACTAACCCTCCTCTGTGATGTGTGCTCCAATGACCAATCCTCATCTAAGATTAGTGCCTCAGTGACTGACCTACCTCTGTGATTGGTGTCCTAGTGACTTTTTCTCCTCCTAGAGGTACCCCAGTGACTGGAATTCCACTGGTATGAGTGATTCAGAGACTGGCCCTCCTCTAGAATGGATATTTCAGTGACTGCATCTTCTCTGTAATGGCTGAAAGAATCACTGGACAATATATTTGATGAACATCTCAGTCACTGACCATCCTCTGATATCAGTGTCCCAGTGTTTAGCCTTCTTACTAATGGGTTCCACAGAGCAGGGCCCTCGTCTTGCATGGAAGGCTCAGTGATATACCATTTTGTGGTATGGGTGCCTCAGTAATTGGCCCTCCTTTGTGATGGATGCCTCAGTCATTGGATTTCCTCTGTGATGGTGCACCAGTGAATGATCCTCCTCTGTTATGGTTGATGCAGTGACAAGCCATTCTCTGTAATGGGTGTCACAATTTCTGACTCTATTCTGTGATGTTTGTCCTATTAACTAGCTCACCTGTGTGATGGGTGCATCAGTAGGTAGATTTCCTCTGTGATGTGTGTCCTGGTGACTTTCTGTCCTATATAATGGTTTTCTCATGACTGGAACTCCTCTGTGATGGGTATCGCAGAGGCTGGCCCTCCTTGGTGATTTGTTCCCTGGTGACCACCCCTCCTCCATAATGGGTGTCCTACTGACTAGCCTACTTATATCATGGGTTATCCAGTGAATGAGTTCCCTGTATAATGCCCTCTATTGACTGACCCTCCAGTCGGATAGTTGCACCCAGTGATTGGTCCTCTGTCTTTTGCTTGCCCGAGTGACGGGCCCTCCTTTGTGATGGGTTCCCCAGTGACTGTGCCTACTCTCTGAGGGGCCCAAGGATTTGGCTGATCTGTAATGGGTGTCCCATTGACAGACCCTTCTCTGAGATGAATGCCTCAATGACTAGCCCTCCTCTGTTTTGGGTGTCTCTTTTTCTGACCCTCCTCTTTGCTGGGTTACTCAATGACTGGCCATCCTCTGTGATAATTTTCCCAGTGACTAACCCTCTTTTGGGATGTATGCATCAATGACTGGCCCCCTCTGTGATGGGTGTCTCAGTTTCTCCCTCGCCTCTTTATTGGGTGCCTCAATGAATGACCCTTCTCTGTGATCTCTACCCCTGTGATTGGCCCTTCTCCTAATGGTTTCCACAGTGACTGGCTGTCCTCTGGGATGGATGCTTAAGTTTCTGGCCTATCTCTGTCATATATACCCCAGTGACTGGTCCTCCTCTGGGATGGGTGACTCAATCACTGGCCCTCATCTGTGAAGAGGGCCTCAGTGACTGACTTTCTTCTGTAATGTTGCCCCAATTACTACTCTTCCTCTGTGATGTGTTCCAGTGACTAACACTTCTGTGTGATGGATGCCTCAGTGACAAGTCTTCTTCTCTCACGGGTGCCTCAGTTTTCAGCCTTCCTCTATAATGGGTTCTGTATGACAGGCACTTCCATGTGATGTCTACCTCAATGACTGGCCATCTTCATTGATCACTGCCTTAGTGACTGACCCTCTTTGGTTATCAGTGCCTCAGTGACTGGCTTTTCTCCATAATGGATTATTTAGTGAATAACTCTTTCTGACATGGAAGCTCCACTGACAGGATCTCCTCTGTGGTGTAAGTCACAGTGACTGGCCCTCTGTGATGGGTACTCCAGTAACTTGCCCTCTTCCTAATGGGTGCCTCAGTGACAGGGTCTCTGCGGGTATGGGTGCCTATGTGTACTACCTTCCTCTGGGATGGGTGCCGCAGTGAATGTACAACCTCTGTGACTGTTGCCAGAGTGATGGGTGCCTCAGTAACTGGGCCTTCCCTGTGATCAGTGCCCCTGTGACTGGGCCTCCTACTAATGAGTAGGACAGTGACTTGCCCAACCCTTGGATGGTGATAGTTACTTATTGCACCAATGAGTGCACCAATGACTGGACCTCCTCTGTAATTTGTACCTCAGTGACTGACTCTCCTCTGTGACGGTGCTCCAGTAACTGATCATCCTCTGTGATGGTTGACTCAGTGAGTAACCCACCTCTGTGCTGGATGACCCATTTTCTGGTTCCCTCTGTGTTGCTGTTCCAGTGACTTGTCCTCCTCTG
>CAUYQG010267321.1:0-53181 GCA_963574415.1 Tarsius wallacei
AACCGGAGAAGTGAAAGACCTTTACAATGAGAACTACAAAACACTGCTCAAAGAAATCCAAGCAGACACAAACAAATGGAAAAATATTCCATGCTCATGGATAGGAAGAATCAACATTGTTAAGATGTCCATCCTACCAAAAGCAATCTACAGAATCAACACAATACCCATTAAATTATCGACCTCGTTCTTTTCATACCTGGAAATAACAATACAGAAATTCATATGGAAACATAAACAACCATGAATAGCCTAAACAATTCTTAGCCAAAGAAACAAAGCAGGAGGTATCACCCTTCCAGACTTTAAACTTTACTATAAGGCTACAGTAATCAAAACAGCCTGGTAATGGTATAAGAACAGACATATAGACCAATGGAACAAGAGAGAGATTCTGGAAGCAAAGCCTCAATTTATCAACCAACTCATCTTTGACAAAGCCTCCAACAACAACCACTGGGGAGAGGAGAACCTATTCAGTAAATGGTGCTGGGAAAACTGGCTGATCACATGCAGAAGATTGAAACAAGACCCCTACCTATCACCATACACAAAAATTTACTCTAAGTGGATCAAAGACCTAAACGTAAAACCTCAACTGTAAGAATCTTAGAAAATGCAGGAGACACCCTTATGGAAATTGGAACTGGCAACCAATTCCTGATCAGAACCCTAAGTGCCCATACCATAAGAGATAAGATATACAAATGGGACCCCATCAAACTGACAAGCTTCTGCAAAGCAAAAGAAGCCATCAAGAGAGCAAGAAGACAGCACATAGAATGGAAAAAAATATTCGCCAACTGTATATCTGACAAAGGCCTAACATCTAGGATCTACAAGGAACTCAAATGCACTGAAAGGAAAAAAACTAACAGCCCCATTAAAAAGTGGGTAAAAGACATGAACAGACATTTCTCAAAAGAAGATAAATGGGCAGCCAACAGATACACGAAAAAGTGCTCAGCCTCATTAATCATGAGAGAAATGCAAATCAAAACCACATTGAGATACCACTTAACCCCGGTAGGAATGACCATCATTAATAAAACTAACAACAACAGATGCTGATGAGGATGTGGAGAAAAAGGTATGCTTCTACACTGTTGGTGGGAATGCAAGCTAGTGCAACCTCTTTGGAACACAGTGTGGCAATTTCTGAAAGAACTAGAAATCAACCTTCCATAAGACCAAGCAATCTCCCTATTGGGAATATACCCAGAGGAACTCAAATCATTCTACAAAAAAGATACCTGCACACACATGTTTGTTGCAGCTCTACTCACAATAGCAAAAATATGCAAGCAACCACGCTACCCATTGAAGCTGGACTGATTTTAAAAAGTGGTGTATATACACATTGGAGTATTATGCAACCATAAAGAAGAACAAACATGGACTTCGCAGCAACTTGGATGGTTTCAGAGTCTATCATACTCAGTGATCTATCACAGAAACAAATAATGGAGTACCATATGTTCTCACTCATAAGCAGACCTTGAACGATAATCATAATACTAGAAAAGGATTGACAGTGGTGGGAAACTTCCAAGGGAGGGGGGTGGGAGTGGCAGTTGCATTAACAAGGGTACCTGCATAATGAACATTTGTATGCCTAACCCTGAATTGTACCCCACATCTTTAAAAGAAAAAAAGAAAATGTGGTACTCAGTTCTTTGTTTCTTGATATATCAGTGAACATTATAGACTCAAACTCCATTCAAGTTGCAGTGAAATCCATAATCTCATCCTTCTTTATGACTGCATAATATTCCTTCATGTATATGTGCCACATTTCTTATCCAGTCCGGTTTCAATGGGCAGCATGGTGGTTCCAAGTTTTTGCTATTGTGAATCGTGCTGCAATAAACGTGCATGTGCAGGTATCCATTAATAGAAGTATATTAGTTCTTCCAGTTATATTCCCAGAAAGGGAATTGCTGGGGCCCAAGGAAGGTTTATTTTTAAATCTATTAGGAATTGCCACACTCTTTTCCACAGAAGTTGTTCTTGTTTATGCTCCCTCAACAACGTAGAAGTGTTCCTTTTCTCCCACATCCTCTCCAGCATCTGTTGTTTTTTGAGTTATTGATGATGGCCATCCTGACTGGAGTTAGGTGGTGTCTAAGTGTGGTTTTAATTTGCATTTCTTTGATTATTAATGAGGATGAGCATGTTTTCATGTGTCTGTTGGCTGCTCATATGTATTCTTCAAGTATCTGTTCATATCTTTTTCCCACTTTTTAATAGGGCTGTTTGTTTTTTTCCCTTTGGCATGTTTGAGTTCATTGTAGATCTTGGAGGTTAGGCCTTTGTCATATAAACAGTTGGCAAATATTTTATCCCATTCTGTGTGATGTCTCCCTGCTCTCTTGATTTTGGTTTTGTTTTGTTTCCTTTTGCTTTGCAGAAGCTTTTCTGTTTGATGAGGTCCCACTTGTCTATCTTAGCTCTTATGGTATGGGTATCTTGGGTTTTGATCTGGAATTGTTGGCCTATTCCAACTTTTGTAAGAGTGTCTCCAGCTTTTTTTAAAAGATTCTTAAGTTTGAGGTTTTACATTTAGTTCTTTGATCCATTTAGAATTGATTTTTGTGTATGGTGATAGGTAGAGGTTCTGTTTCAACCTTCTGTATGTGGTCAGCCAGTTTTCTCAGCACCTACTGAATAGGTTCTCCTTTCCCCAGTCATTGTTGGTGGAGGTTTTGTAGAAGATGAGTTAGTTGAGAAATTGAGGTTTTGCTTCTGAGATCTCTATCCTGTTCCATTGGTCTATATGCCTGTTCTTGTACCAATACCAGGCTGTTTCAATTATTGTAGGCTTATAGTAAAGTTTAAAGTCTGAAAGTGTGATACCTCCCACTTTGTTTCTTTTGCTAAGGATTATTATGCATGGCCTTTTATGTTTTCTATGAATTTCTGTATTGTCATTTCCAGGTCTGAGAAGAATGATGTTGGTAATTTAATGAGTATTTTTTTGAATCTGTAGATTGCCTTTGGTAGGAGGGACATCTTAACAATGTGGATTCTTCCAATCCATGAGGATGGAAAATTTTTTCATTTGTTTGTGTCATCTTTTACTTCTTTGAGCAGCGTTTCGTAGTTTTCATTGTAAAGGCCTTTCACTTCTTTGGTTAGGAAGATGCTGTGGTATTTCATCTTGTGTGGCTATTGTGAATGGTTTGTGCTTTCTGTTTGGTTCTCTGCCTGTTTGTTGTTGGTGTATAAGAATGTGACTGTTCTTTGCACATTTATTTTGTACCCTGAGACCTTGCCAAATTACTTTATCAGTACAAGGAGATTTTTGATGGATTGTCTTGGGTTTTTTAAGGTATAGGATTATAACATCAACAAAGAGGGATAAGTTAACTTCCTCTTTTCCTATTTGGATACCCCTAATAACCTTCTCTTGTCTGATTGCTCTAGTAGGACTTCCAACAGTATGTTGAACAGGAGGGGTGATAGTGGGCAGCCTTGCCTTGATCTGGTTTTCAAGAGAAATGCTTCCAATTTCTGCCTATTTAGCAATATGTTGGCTGTGGTTTTATCATAGGTGGCTCTTAGTATTTTGAGGTATGTTCCCTCTTTGCCTAGGTGTTCAAGAGTTTTTATCAAGAAGGAATGCTGAATGTTATTAAAAGTTTTTCTGCATCTAATAGTATAATGATGTGGTTCTTGTTTTCACATCTGTTGATGTATTTAATTACATTTATGGTCTTGCAGATATTGAACCAGACCTGCTTCCATGCATGAAGCCTACTTGATCATGGTGGATGATTTTTGATATGTGTTGTGGGGTCTGACTTGCTAGAATCTTGTTGAGAATTTTTGCGTCTATGTTAATCAGGGATACTGGCATGTAGCTCTCTTTCTTTGTTGGATCTTTACCCAGTTTGGGTTATCAGTGTGTTGTTAGCATCATTAAATGATTTGGGGGGAGTTCCATCTTTTTTTATTGCCTGAAATACTTTCAGTAGGATTCGTATCAGCTCCTCCTTGCATGTTGTATAAAATTCCACTGAAAAGCCATCTAGTTGTAGGTAGTTTTCTTATGTTAATTTCCTGGGTTGTTGTTGGTCTATTTAGGGTCTCAATTTCTTCTTGTTTCAACTTTGGGAAGTTGTGTGATGTCAGCAAGACCTCCATTTCATTTAGGTTTTCGAGTTTGTTTCCATACAACTATGCATAGTAGTCTGTCATAATCTTTTGTATTTTTGGGGGGTCAGTTGTGTTTGATCTTTTGCATTTCTTTTTTTATTTGGTCTTTTTCTTGGTCAGTCTGGCCAGAGGTCTATCAATCATTTTTATCCTTCCAAACAACCAGCTTTTTGCTTCATTAACTTTTTCTATGATATTTTTGTCTTCTATGCCTCATGTTTGGAGTTTTACTTTTACATTCATGATCTCAATTCTTCTGCTGAATTTAGGGTTTTGGTGGTCTTGTCTTTCTGCTCCCTTAGGTGATTTGTTGGGCTATTACTTGTGATCTTTCTATTTTCTTGATTTTTGTGCATAGAGATATAAACTCCCCCTTTTAGTACTGATTTCACGGCATTTCAGAGGTTTCGGTAAGAGGTGTCTTTATTTTCGTTTGTTTCCAGGAATCTTTTAAACTCTGTTTTGATTTCTGTGTTGACCCAGGAGTTGTTCGGCATCATACTGTCTAGTTTTCATGTCTTTGTGAGTTTGGGGACTCTTATTGCTGGTAATATTCATTTTATTCCACTGTGGTCTGAGAAGGTGCATGGCAATATTTTGATCATATGAAATTTGTTTATGCTTGATTTATGACCAAAGATGTGGTCAATCTTGGAGTACATCCCATGTGGTAATGAGTAAAATGTATATTTAGTGGTTAGTGAGTGGAGTGTTCTCTATTTACCTATTAAGTCTGTTTGGTCAAGTGTCAAGTTGAGGTTCCAGATCTCATTGTTGATTTTTTGCCTTGATGATCTATCTAGGGTTATTAGTGGGGTATTTAAGTCCCCAGCTATGATAATGTCAGAGTCAACATCTTTTTTTAGTTTACTTAGTAGCTGCTTTATAAAAGCTGGTGCTCCTGTGTTGGGTGCATATATGTTTAGGATGGCTATTTCTTGTTGATGGATTGAACCTTTTATCATTATGTAGTGGGCATCTATATCTTTTAAAATTTTTGATAGCTTTAAGATTGCTTTGTTTGATATTAATATTGCAACTCCTGCCTTCTTTTGTGTTCTGTCACCTGAAAATTTGTTTTTCATCTTCTAACTTTGAGTCTGTAAGTGTCCTGTGTAGTGAGATGTGTTTCCTGGAGGCAGAATATTGTTGACTCATGTTTTTTCATCCAGTTTGCCATTCTATGTCTTTTCAGTGAAGTGTTTAGTCCATTCACTTCACTCACATATATCCATGCTTGTCGGTTTATTATTTATTTCATTGACTGTATTCTTTACAGTTTGCACCTCTGTAATTAGCTCTCTCATGTTTTCTTTTAGCCTTTCTTGGTTCTTATTCATCTTTTCCAACCATTCCTTGATCTCTGCATTTGTGGTCTGAGATCAGTCGATCTGGGCACCCCTCATTGTTTGAGTTATGAAGTCTGTATTCTTATGCACTATCCTTTTTGGACTCCATGGGGGCGCCTGTGTTTTTTCATTGATTTCTCTTCATTTGTAATGGATTTTTCTTTTCTCTTTACTTCTGTTGCTCAGTGAGAGATGGAGTACTTTTCACTTCTGTTTGTTCAATCCCTTGTTCTTTCTTTGATAAAATCTTTTTATTTATTCTATTTTGAAGCCAGTTTGGGGTGGGGAGCTACACTGTCCTTTTGTAGCTTTGAGATTTGAATAAAGTGTGTTAGCAGTGCTAAAATCAAAAGCAGCCTGCAGATCACAATGTTCACTGACTGGGGTGTGGACCCCCTAGGACCCACTTCCCACCACCCCAAAGTATGTCCATGCAGTGGGAATGTATATAATAGCATAAGGAAAAGGAAAGGAACTGAGAAAGAGAGAAGGGAGAAGAAAGGGCAATGAAGTGAATGAAGAAGGAAAAACAAACAAAACAACAAACAGACACACAAGTTAAAAAAAAAAAGAAAGAAAAGGAAAAATACTAAAACTCACACTGTGCAGACATCCTCATACTCATATGTTTCCTCATGTGGAAGAATAAGAAAGAGTAAAACAAAGAGAAATACACATACACACAGCAAAATATATAGAGAGCAGGGGGAAAGAAGAAAAAGAAAACTTTTGTAATCCTTGAGTGCCCTCTTGTGCCAGTTTCTGTAACTTTGGGTTCTTTGTCACATGACCAAATCACCGCCATTCTTGGCTTGCGGCAGAGGAGAGGGGTCACAAAACTCTAGATCTGTTCTCCTGTTCACCATGCAATCAGAGGGCAGGCTACAGAGTGCCTCCAACTGATTTGCCTGTGTTCAACCCCCTCTGTGTGTGCTGATCAGGATGCTCCCACCTGGGTCACACTTCTCATGAATTGCTGCAGGAGGGAAATGGTGTCAGTTTAAAACTCACTCCCATTCATCCACTGCAGGCTGTGGATGTATGGATGTGTTCTCTGTTTCTGGTTGCAGCGATAGACCCACAGAGGTTTCAGTTAAAAAGATGGGACACCAGGTCTCGTCATCGGACCTGTTCCTATGGGCATACTTCTCTCAGAGTATCTTCTTTGGGTTGGCAGCGATCAACCTCAGAGAGGTGCTGAATTCACCCTTCAGTCTTAAGGAGTAGCTCTGCTGTTCACGTGGGCAGGCCAGAGCCTGTCTCTGCCTGGGTACCAGGACAAAGGCAGTGAAGACATCTCTACACCTTGTCCTCTGCGGGAACTCAGTAACTAGTTCCTCCAATGTAGTCTCTTCATGGTCCTTGCTGCCAATGTTCGATCTGGCACTGGAGGTTATAGTGGTGGGCAGCAGGTTTTTTTTGCCACTTTCTTCTGGGTAGGACTTCAGAGCCCACACAGGGCAGCCACATCAGCAGGAGTGATCAGGCTGCTTGTTCCCATGTTACCACTCAGACACACACACATCCTTTCTTACATATTCCTCCCTGCACACACTCATTTATATGGAGACAAACACTCAGACCAACTCTATCACCATCTTGGCTGCTCTCAAAGAACTTTAAAAAACCTAGAGAATCTATACAGAGTTTTATCATGGAAATTTAACAGAGGATTGAAATAATTTTTTTTTAGGTTTTTTTTTTTTTTTTTTTTTTAGTCAGTGTCTCACTCTGTGGCCCAGACTGGAGTGCGGTGGCCGCTTCCCGCCACTGCAGCCTTGACCTGCTGGGCTCTGGCAATCCTTCCACCTCAGCCTTCCGAGTAGCCAGAATTACAGGCACGTGCTACCACGCCTGGCTGATTTTTTGATTTATTGTAGAGATGAGGTCTCGCCAAGTTGCCCAGGTGGTTCTCGAACCCGTGGACTCAGGCAATTCACTCACCTCAGCCTCCCAAAGTGTGGGATTACAGGCTGAGCCACCGAGCCTGGCCAATTTTTAAAAAATCAAACAGAAATCCTGAACCTAAAAAATTTAATGAATAAAATTTGAAATGCAATAAAGAGCTTTAATAGTAGAACACATGAAGCATAATAAATCAACAGTAAACTTAAAGACAAAGTGTTTGAAAATACAAAGTCAGAGGAGAAAAAAGAATAAAAAGTAATTTTTAAAAAAGGTTTCAGGATTTATGGGACACTGTCATAAAAGCAAATATTTGGTTTATTTGAGATAAAGAGGGAGCTGAGAAAGAAAAAGAAATAGAAAGCTTATTCAAAGAATAACAGATATAACAATAAAGTTGAGAAGACATCAAGGAAAAAGAAACCAGACAGAGAATAATGACAGCTTTATTTCTCCCTTTTCCAAGTGTTATGTGTTTGGTATAGTTAGGATGCTTGTCCCTGTCAAATCTCATGTTAAAATATGATCCCCAATGTAGGAAAGGTGATCTAGTGGAAGGTGATTGGGTTATGGGTCAGATCCCTCATAAATGGCTTGGTGCCATTCTCATGGAAATAAGTGAGTTCTTGGCTCTATTAGTTCATGCAAGAGTTGGTTGTTTAAATGATCCTGGCACCTCCGTTCTCTTTCTTGCATCTCCTCTCACCATGTGGTGTGTCAGCTCCCCTTGCCTTTCACAAGGTCTAAAAACTTCTTGAGATGTTACTAAAGCTAAGCAGATGCTGGCACCATGCAGCACCAAGAGCTGAATAAACCTCTTTTCTTATAAATTACTGAGTCTCAGGTATTCCTTCATAGCAATGCAAAATGGACTAATACAATGTTTTATTCCTTTTCTTGCCACATTTTTCTGTCTAGGATCATCAGTAAAAGCATCTCTTGCAGCCAGATGTGACTATAAATTCAGCCAATGGGATGTAAGTAAATAGTGAGATTTTCAGGTCATCTTCGTAAAGCCAAAACTGTTTTCACTCTTCCTCATCCCATACCCTGACATACAGAGGTGGAAGTTAGTTATCTACAGCAGTGAAAATGAGGAAAACATTCTCCCAGATGCAAGACCAACATCCTGGGAAGTGGAAGAACAAGATGGAAGAAACCAGGAGGCTCTATGAGGTCTTGAGTTGCTGAGCCACATTTCTAGGCATAGAATCCTGGGAAAAAGAAAGTATCCTGGGAAAAAGAAAGTATCCTGTTGGAGCTGTTTTCGTATTTTTGTCACAAAAGCTTAATCTCTACCCTAATTCAGACAAGAGTTATTTCTTTTTTTTCTTTCTTTCTTTCTTTCTTTCTTTCTTTTTTTAGTCATGAACTGTCCACATGATCTTGTTTTTTGAATAATCCAAATTTTCTCCATTGTTTTGGAACTTGACATTTATCTAAATCTGAATTAAATATAATGAGGCCCGTTTCCGATTTTTTTTCCATTTATTTATTGACCTGTCTCTCTTCTTCTAACAAAACTGACATATTCATTATTGTCACTTTGCAGTATTTTTTTTGTCTAGGATGGTTAAACACCCTCAAATTAATCTTCATTTTCAAATTTCCATGACCATTCACAATACTTTTTTTATTCTGCATGAACTTAAGTAAGATTTTAAAGTTCCTTGAACCTTTACCATTACCCCACAAGAAGTTTTGAGTGTGTTACAATAATTTGAGGAGACAAATATTGACATCTTCACTGTGTAGAATGCTTCTCATTCAGGAGCACAATATGTATTTATTCAAGCCTGTTTTATGTAGCTTCGAAAAGTTATATAGGTCTTTTTTGAATGTTCTGCCTTCCTCTTGTTAAATATCTTCATGGAAATAGTATGGTTTCATTGATATTGTAAATAGAATATGCAGTATTTTCTATCTGACTACAGTTAGCATATAATAAAAATATGATTTATTAACACTTCCTAACTATATGGCTTTGAGTGGTTACTTAATCTCTCTAAGCTTCAATCTTGACAAAAATTAGATAAATTAGAGAAAATATATATAATGGCCATTTATAAATGGTTTTTGTGAAAAATAATTATGACAATAAATATAATCTCTAGAACCTGGGACTCACTGATGACTAAAAAACATAAACCATTGTTACCCCCATGGTGTATTTTAGGTCAGAAGTTTCAGCACTGCTCTCATCTGTTTTCCAGGATGCCCTGATATCAAAGCCCTATAGCTGTTCAGACTATCCCCCCTAAGCAATGGAGAAAATCCATGGCTCATATACTCCTGGAAGGGGAAAGGAGTGCAGTGGTCCATTTTCTCTCATCCCAAGACTCTACTCCCTACTTCCACCCACAGCAGAAACCCAACACAAAAAGAAAAATCACTTTAGGTTCCAGAATGGCAGGATTAGACCAACATTTCCAGATTAAGAATATCTTACACCGTCAACTTAAAAGGCAACTGTAACCTAGAGGGGGATAGAGGTTTCTCTGAAGTCACCCAACAGATGGGAAGGCAAAGCTGGGGCTAATACTCAGGTGACCTGACTCTCAAGTCTTTGCTCATTCTTCTTCACCTAGACTTCTTTCTTTCCTGGGGCTTTGACCTTCCCTGAGATCTTCATTGTACAAGGACAGTGGGGCAGGTGGGTCAATAGCCATAAGGGCACACATATTCCCATCCCTTTCATCACTACTCAAGTTTGCCTTGCCCCAAATTGCATGTCTCCAGAGAATACTATTTACCTGAGTCATTGACACTAAAATGTCTTGCCTCTTCATTCATATATTAAAACAGAAATCAGAATGAGGATATCACTTAACCTGAAGAAATCTCATGTCAATGGGGAAATCTCGGGCAATGAAATTCTAGTGAGCAGAGATTTCCCAACATCTGTAACATCATTCTTTCTACATCTTCTTGAAAACAAAGAAAAGGAAGGAGGGAGCTGTAGGTTTCGCCACAGGGGTTGACTGATCACAGTGCCAAGGCTGACAGTAACCAGGCCAGGACTAATTACGGATTGGAAAATAAAGAATTTGCTCATAGTTTATACAATGGTTTGTGTGCGTGTGTGTGTGTGTGTGTGTGTGTGTGTGTGTGTGTGTGTGTATTATGTTTTTCCTGGTACAAATCCAAAGGCAAGATTTCCATTTCCTGGTGAAATAGAGATGATAGTGCTGACAGACTGAAGTTGGATTTCTAACATTGAGCCCTAAGAATAGACCTCTTTTTTCTGCCCATGGTCTCCTTCACCATGGGTCTCATTCCCTTCTCCACTGAGAAGGAGTCCCAATTATTCACTTATCTACCTGGAGTTGCCAGGACCCCAGAAGTCACAAGAAACAGAAACAAATTCAGCAGAAGAAGGTCTTTTTATTGGAAAGTAGATGAGAGAGACAGATCCAGGTGTGGGCATCCTGAATGAGAGGAAGAAAGGCCAGTGGGGGAATGAGTAGATCTCCAAGGATCTAGGACCAGATGGTGGCCTGCAGCCCTGGGGACTGGACAGATGTAGTGAGGACAAGCTCCACCTGGTGGAAAAGAAGAGAATCAGAAATGAGAATCAGCTTGTCAAAGCCCTCAGAGTCAGGTCACCCCTTCCATATCCGCGTTATAACCTCTGAGAACCCTTAATCTTCTGATCTTCCTGTTACATCCCCATATCCTCCCTTCCACCTATGTGGAATTGTTCCCCACTGCTCAGCCTTCTTCTGTCTTCAGGGATCCCCCTTTCCTTCCTCCAGCTAGTGCTCACCTCACTGGGGGTTAGAACAGGAACGTCCACAAGAGCCCACACAGCACTTCTTGGCCCCTGGGCACTCAGCATCACTCGAACAGCGGTTAGGAGGATTCATCATGGCACACCGGATCAGAGTCTGAGGGCAGACACCAGGCTTAGTGGAAACTGGACCTTTGACTTGACCTTGTCCTTTGACTGGATCTTGACCTTTAATGGGAACTTTTCCTTTAACAGGATCTTGTCCACTGAACAGATCTTGACCTTTGACATTGTCTTGACCTTTAACAGGAACTGTTGAAAGAAGAAATGAGCTCACATTTAGACCAAGTAGGCTTGTTTCATCTACCATGTCTTTCCCTTAAGTCTAGTCATTGCTCACTGCAGCATCCCCAAACCATGACTTGAGGTGGGAGAGGTGCACCCCAGGCAGCAGAGGTAGCTGCACTCTCAGAAGTCTTTTCCCTTCTCTTTGAGGAAAGGGTCTACAGGACCACAGTTTCTTTGAGTGTCTTTTTCCTCTCTCATTCTCCATTCCAATTCTCTCAGGAGCAGCAGTCCGACTAGGGTGACATGCAGGAGTGACAAGGACACATTGTCAATTCTGAGGAAACTTAAAGGAGGGAGAAAGAGCCCTAAGCCACATACCAGGAGACCTGAGTTCCATCTTGGCTCTGTGAATTTCCTTTGCAATTCCTCACTTCTCTCTACATCTTAGTTCCCTCCTTATAAATATGGGTCCTCACACAACATGATTTCTGAGACCTGTTGTGTCTTACTCTCCTCTTAAAGTACTGACTACTCAAGTGCCTTTATGGTGCAAACAAACAGAGGACAAGAGCCAGAATCCTGGGGCTAAACACTTTGTTGCACATTCTGCAGAGGTTTCTACACCTGAGGCCAAGGCCATGTGACAACACCTTTTCCACAAACAGTCCTGATATCTCAATCACTGGGGTGAAAAGCAGTGTACTCACTGGTCCACTTTCTGTTTTCTCTGCCTATGATGAAAACAGCCAGCAAGTTCCAATTGTGGCTACTGCTCCAGATGTTAGCTCTTTCCTGCCAGGGCCCCCTCTGAGAGCCCCTTCTTAGTCCAACATAGCCCCAACAGGTTACCTGTCCACTCACCTCCTATGCCAGCTGCATCTGCAGCCAGAATCCCAAGGACGAGGAACACCACCAGGACAAAGAAGCTGCTGGTCCTCATAATGTCAGGAAGGTGTTTGGCTAAGAGCCGAGGGCAAGTCCGGCTTTATGCATCCCCAGCTTGGCCTGGATCCAGGGGTGGCACTGTGGCTTAACATGGTTTAACACAGGACGTTTCCTTAGGTCTACCAGGAAATACCCACCACCATCCTGGGAGAGACCTTGGGGCTTTCCCATGGCTTATTCACAGGGAGAAGTAATAGATATTATGTCATGTCACCTCTGATAATGCCAATAGTTCTACTTTCTCACGGATAAATAGTGCTAGCTCACTCTGAGACACCATGACAAACAAATTCTGTATTTTTAATAACAATGAGGCCCAAGTAGAGAAAGGAATCATCTAAGGTCATTTAGCAAGTCACTGGAAGATCCAGTCTTGATTTCAAAACCAGGTTATTTTACCATTAAGTCCTACGCCTCAAACTCCACCCAGACTTACTTTATTATCTTACCTCTCCCAGCATCAAAATGGGCTTTTCCTTCATTCTTCCCTAGTCCTGAGAAAAACCCTATAAAGTAAGTTTGCCTTGAGCATGTAATAATTATTGTACTTTTCCATTTCACAGACAGCCTTTGAGATGCAGGTAGAAAGTAATTGGAGGCCTGGCATGGTGGCTCAAGTCTGTAATCCCAGCACCTTGGGAGGCCAAGGTGAAGGGATTGCCTGAGCCCACAGGTTCAAGAACAGCCTGGGCAACTTGATGAGTCCTCATCTCTACAATAAATTTTTTAAAATTAGCCAGGCATGGTGCACGCATCTGTAGTTCCAGCTGCTTGAAAGGCTGAGCCGGAAGGCTCACTGGAGCCCAGGAGGTCAGCGCTGGGGTGACCATAAGCGTGACACTGCCCCAGCCTGGGCGATGGAGTGAGACTCCAACTCAAAAAAACAAAAAAGAAAGTAATTGGAAGGTGGAATTCTAGGTCTGGAAAGAGACAATGACCTTGAAATCACAGTGGCCAGGGAGAAAACACTCAGAAAATAAAGGGGAGAAAATACAAATCATCTAAAGGTACATATCTATAGAATATATGTCCAGCATGCCATCCCCTTTCCTCAAACAGCATCTCGTTTTACCTGAGGAATTGTTTCTTTGTACCGTCAACTTGTGAGTCTAATGGAGACTACTAGTCATGAAAATCTATCCCCTGGCCACAGGCAGGAATGTGTGTGTGTATGTGTGTGTGTGTGTGTGTGTGTGTGTGTGTGTGTGTGTGTGTTATGGCCTCATCTATTGATGTGACTTATTTGAATGAGCAGTAAGGGAAAGAAAGACGTTCTTCCTTTTGGTAAATGTGGTACATATGAACTGGGAAATTCTAGAAGCTCTAGTCCCAGTCTTGGGGTAGAGATTACCTGTTTCAGAAAAATGAACCTATTACACTGAGAAAAATAGAGAAGAGATAGTGAGAGAAGATTCTGATGACACCAGCCAGGTTTTCCTCCTTTACCTTGACAGCAACTCTTCCCATACCCTTCTCACAGTTGGGGTTACAAGGCAATATATTGATTTTTCTGCTTCAGCTATTCTGATTTGGTATTCTGTCATTGCTACCAAAAGTGCTGAGTAATAGAAATGAATATCCAGAAGTTGGGTGTTGTCCAGGGCAGAATCTGAGATTTGAACATCACTGAGTTGAGTGGGAGTGAGGCAGGAAGATAGCAAACTAAATATTGCATAGTAATCCAGTCAATTAAACCTCTGCCCCTTATCTCTTCAGATTCAAATCACATGCCCACCAAGCCTGAAACTTTAAGAAAAAATAAATATCAGAATACTAAAATTGTTTAGCTACCTTACAAAAAGAAAAGGTCATTTCACAATAAACATAGAAATAAAAAGTATACAGAAAATACCTATATTCTTTACAAGATAATCTTAAAAATTAACAACAGATAAAGAAGGAGAATATTTACTGTATTTATGGCCTGTGCTTCTCCCCATTTGCTTCACTCTCCCTCCTTCCCAGAGATAAACACTTTACAGCACTTTATGACAATTAGTCCTTGCTTTTCTTTACAGCAAGTCTCTTTACCACCTCTGCCTGTATTCTGAACTACATATTCAATATTGTATATTTTTCAAACTTATGTAAATGAAAAATAAGTTATCCTTTTTATATAGCTTGCTAATTTTACTTGTTATGTTTTTGAGATTTATCCATTTTGAAGCAGACACTTGTAGTTCATTTTCACTGCTATATAGTATTTTATTTTATGAAAATACCAAAAATGGTATGTATCCATTCTATTTTAGATGTCCATTGTATAGTTTTTAGTTTTTAGCTATTATAAATAACGTTGCCATAAAATTTTTATACATATCTTTTGAATAATATAAGTATGTATTTCTTCTGGGTATAGAGTTAAGAATGAAATTGCTGGATCACAGAGTACAGATTATAAAATATAGATACATTCAGCTGTCGTAAGTACTGCAATCAACTTTCTAATATCATTGTACCAATTTACAGTACCACGAGCAATGTATGAGCATTCTGTTTGCTTCATCATCTTGCCAGTACTTGTATGGTCTGCCTTTTCATTAGCCATTCAGATGGAAATAGTGTTGGATTTCCTGCAATTTCAATTTGCACTTTCCTAATGACTGGTGATTGGGATCCATTTTTAACATTTTTATTGTCTTTTTGACTATCTTCCTTTGTGAATTGCCTATTCAAGTATCCTATCCATTTTCAATTGGGATATCTGTCTTTTCTTATTGACTCATAGTAGAAAAAAATTCTTATTCATAACTAGTGAAAGTCTACATTTGTGCACTCTATTTGAAAAAGTTTGGTGTCAGCTAGTAAAATTGAATATGTAAAGAATCTATGATCCAGCAATTACACTACTAAAGATTTAATTAGGAAAACTATTTCCACATGTTTACCAAGAAACATCCATAAGAATGTCTGCTGTTTCTAACAATAAAATAATAGAAAGAGTCCATATTACCAATAATAAGATATTGAATAAATGTGTTATGGCATATTAATATAAGAACATATTACACAATTGCGAAAATAACTGAAATACAGCTGTGCACAATATGACTACAATTAATATAAAGTTGAGTAAAAAACACAAGTCCCAACAGACAATATTTAGAATTAATTATACAATTGTTATAAAGCTCAAAATCAGGAAAAACTAAGGAATACGTTGCCTGGGCATAATTACATATGTAACAAAACTTAAAAAGGAGTACATAAAAATTAGAAAACTATAACCATGAAATTCAGGATAGTGATTAAATCTTGAAGTGAGAAGTGAGAGAAAGAAATATTCTGGATAGGTGAAAACGACATGAATTGGTGCCGAGTTGTTGATCATTAGTAATGTTCTAGTTCTTGGATTGCTGAGTGACTGTGTGTGTGTGTGTGTGTGTGTGTGTGTGTGTGTGTGTGTTTTAAAGTTGCATAGCAAATCATTTATGAATTACTTTAGCTTTCAATAAATACACATTGCTGCACTCTTAGGTTGATTCCAGTTTTTTTGTTGTTTTTTTGAGTTGGCGTCTCACTCCGTCGCCCAGACTGGAGTGCAGTGGCTGCTTCCGACCACCGCAGCCTCGACCTGCTGGGCTCCGGCGATCCTTCCGCCTCAGCCTTCCAAGTAGCTGGAATTACAGGCGCGCGCTATCATGCCCGGCTAAATTTTTTTGATTTATTGTAGAGATGAGGTCTCGCTTGCCCAGGCGGGTCTCGAACTCGCGGGCTCAGGCAATCCACTCACCTCAGCCTCCCAAAGGCACGGGATTACAGGATGAGCCACCGAGCCCGGATGTAGAATTTTTTTTTAAATGAAGGCAAAACGTTCCTTTGAAACTTTTCTCACTGAAGGTGAGGTAAATTTCTCCTCTGCTTGAATTTTGGGGTGATTGTGAATAATTCAATTAACAAAGTATCGGAGAAATAATGCTATGTGACTTTTGAGGCTAGACTAGAAAAGAACATGAAGCTTGAAGTGTTTTCTTAGTCCGTTTGGGCTGCTATAAAAGAATACCAGAGATGAGGGAGTCTTATAAACAACAGGAATATATTTCTTACAGTTCTGGGAAGCCTAAATTCATGGTGCTTAGATTCAGTGTCTGGTAATTGTTTGCTTCCTAATTCATAGATGGCTGTCTTCTTGCTGTGTCCACATATGGTAGAAGTGGCAAGGGGGCAGGCACTCTTGGGTCTCTTTAATGAGGGCACTAATCCCGATCATGTGGGCTAAGCCCTCATGGCCTAATCACCTACCAAAATCCCTACCTCCTAACACCATCACATTGGGGGTTAGGATTCCAACATATGAATTTTGGGGAAACACAGACATTCAATCTATAGTACATATTTACTCTCTGGAGGCTTTCTCAGAATTTGTCTCGCAGAAATCTTTTGTCATACTTTTTAGAAAACTCCATCCACATGGAGAGAGACTACCTGTTGGTGCTTTGCATGAGATTTCCAGCAGAGCACAGCCTTCAAACTATCCAGTCCAGTCACCAGAAGCGTAAGTAAAGAAGGCTCCAGATAAGTTCAACTTTTAGTCAGTTGAATCACTCAAAGTTTATTTGTTTCTTCCCAGCCAAGTTCCAGGTAATTGTTCTTTGCTGTGCTCAGTCTTAATTCCAGGCCCATGGAATCCATAAAAGTAATAAAATAGCTATTGTTGTGTGCCAATAAATTTAACCTGGTTTGTTATGCAACAATTGCAACTAGAACATGTACTAACATTATTTTAGTTCATAAAGAGTGCTATACTCTCTCTTACTAGAGCATATTGTACATGTGGTGTCTGGGCATCCATTCTCTAAGTGCTATCAATATGGACTCACAGCTGGCTCCTTTCTCTGGAAATTAACTTTGGTTGACAGCAGCTGCCTTGTGTGGGAAGTTTCATCTCTCCACTCCTGCAATGCAGTCCTCAATCAATGACTGATTGATACAATGATGTACAGATATCAAATGGTCATCCCTTTACCTCATAAAAGGCACAGTTCTGATGTTTGATTTGTGCTACAGTGCCCATTCTCTAAGGATCAAGCCAAGACTAGACTTGACCTGACAGCACATCGTCATTCAGTTTTTGCCCCATCTCTATTCTGCTTTCTTCCATCACTTAGACGTTTTCCCTGAAGAGCACTTTCTCTAGAAATTATATGCCTCCAAATCCCTATTTCAACATCTACTTCTCAGGAATCTGACCTAAGACAGAAATCCTGTACATAAGCTCTTTCTGCTGAAATGTCTTGCCACCAGTATCTTGTTTGTCTGACTCTTTCTATGTTTTTCACTCTTCAGCTTAATTGCCATGTCTTAATACAGATTATTCCATCCCAACCAGTTCCCCCACTCTCCCAACCCCCATTATTTTCTATTATAACATAATGTTGATTTATTTGTAAAATTTTTCTCATATGAAAGTCTATGTTAATTTAGTGCTGGTCTCGTGTTTATACCTCTTGTGGAGGGAAGCAGCACTGGGGTTTCTTTCACCAAGTGTGAGAAACATGACTTTTTTCATTTACTACTGCATTCCCAGTACTTTCACCAAAATGCCTGATATATATCAGACTCTCAATGAATATACCATGGATGTATAAATGCCTAAAAAGTTACATTTCCTAAGGAAATAATCAGATACATACAAAAATATGTTTAAGTCATGTATGAATATTATTTAAAGGGTAAACGCTAAAGTTCCCACACAATAATATATTATTGAAAAACTTATATTTATCAGTCATCAAAAATATACCTTAAAATAACTTTCTGATTCTTTTCATTTAAAAGATGTTAAAAAATATCCATGATAAAGCAATCCTTAAGCAAAGCAGGATTAAAAATCTACAAGTACTATTGAATTTCAGTTAAGTGAGTACATATTTACACACATATATAGAAAAACAGACTAGAAGAAATACACCAGTATTTAGCAATGGTTATGAGTAGATGATAATATTATTGTTAATTTTAATTTTTTTGTTGAAATCTTTTTTGAATCTCTCTAGAGTTTCCAAACTATCTACAATAATCATGAATTCCATTTATAGAGACAACTGCCACGTAAAGCATTATTTTATGAAACACATTGCTTTAGGGCACCAGGTATTTGGGGCAATTAGGAATATAATGCTAGTTGTAGTAGATCATATTCTCTCCCTTAATGAAATTTTTAAGGGTTTTCATATGTTTCTTAAGAAGTTGATTCATTAGAGACTTTTCTGGCATGCGAAAGATGCTAAGAGATGTGATATGAGTTTCTTGCTAGATGTGGTGCTGAAAGATTCCACCTTAGCTGGAATACTATGCTATCTACTCAATGAGTAATCCAGGAACTATTTGCGGAGGGAAGCAGCATTGGGGTCTCACAAAAGAGTCATTACATGTAGCTTTGAGGAACATGTTGTGAATAGGTGACACTGTTACGGATGACAATTGTTGGAGTCACTCTCATGAGTAGATGCTTTCTCTAAGAATACCAAGATGCCTTCTCTAAATGCAAATAATTAGTACTTTTCACAGAAAACATCATTAAGTCACAGCAGATTAAGTGATAGGCTAAGACAGAATATTAGTATTTAGCAACCTCTGGCCCTGACCATCACTTGTTTATCCATGAAGTCTTAAGGAGAACAAAGAGTCCAGTCCTTCAGCGTTTTACACAAATTGAAATGATTTTCCACCATTTACACTAACATAATTTCAGACATGGAATTTTAGGAAAAAGGGGCTGATGGTTTATCCAGCTATGGTAAATTTCCTTTGCAACCTAATACACATTTCTCAAGGGATGTAAACTTCAAAAAATGTTTTTTCATTGTGTTCCCACTTCATGTTCACTCTTTTGCTTTCCTAGGCTATGTAAACATGGTTTCAAAGACCAGTGAAACTTCTTCAAATCTGAAACTTGAAATTAAGCCAAAAAAACCTAATCTTCACTTGGGAATTAGCACATCTATCACAGTCAGTGAGTGACAGGGTCTTATTTATTATTTTATTTACATAGATTCAGTAAATCTTTCATTTATACATATTTTAAACATGTAACACATTGTCATTTTCTTCTGATCAATCATTGGTTCAGGAAAGAAAAAATTGTTTTTAGATTAGAGTTACAATTTATTTTTTATTTTCTTTTTTTAGCTTTCTTTCACTACAGTGTGTGTGTGTGTGTGTGTGTGTGTGTGTGTGTGTGTGGTGTACTGTCTTAGCTTTGCCTTTCATGGATATGTCCATATTTTGAGAGTTTCTCTATCATTTTCCTCAGAATCATTTTTCTTGTTGGATTTTTATAAAGATACGTTGCTTGTGTTATGGTGATTAAACATGCATTGAACACTGCCTGTGTTTTAGTTTCTATGAAAGCCTTACCCTGGGCTCTGACAGCTACTCTCTTACTAGCTCTACCTATACCCCATGCAGATTCTTTTAGTTTTGAGGCCTCCTATGCTCTCATCATAGCTTCCGTTTCCTTCTCATGAATTCTCAGAGATGACTGCATTTAGGCCCTTCAAAGTTTATTTCTTAATTTATTTTTTCTTTTTAAAAAATGGTATGCTTAGTTCAATGACACATTAGAAACCGACTGAATTACAGAAGTATAATTCAGGGGATGTGTTGACAGTCTTGCTACCTGAGTTCCCCCAGCTCTGGAAGAAGTCTATACAATAATTATCTGGAAAACAAAAGGATTATTCATCTAATTTGTACTTGGAGGGGAATGAGGTGGAACTTAAACTTAGAACCTAACTCAGTGGAGTTTCATTATTGAGATAACACTTTGCTCTGAGCTGTCACACATAAAAACCTTACTTTTCAAAGAACAGAGAATGGAAACTCTATCTCAACACATTTGCTGAACTTCAGGTGAGCAAGACTAGACTATGTTGGGACTATAAGGACAAATATGACTCAGTTTTTTCTCTTAAATATAATTGAGAAAAGATTCTTGTAAATAAGGAATAGTGGGAATAAGTTAAGCAAAGAAGCAACAGTTCTGGGCATGTTTGTGGACTAGCGAGTAGTCTGGTTCAACGGTATGAGGATGAAGCAGAAAGGATATTTGGCCTCAAATGAAAGAGAATATACACTTTCAGCCTATGGTATATAATCTTATTCTGTAGTTTGGGGGACACCAGTGTGAGTTTTTGGAATGGAGATTAGCCATATGGTATAAATTTGTCAGTAGTAAGTAGGATACATTAGAATGGGCAAAGATTAGATACATTAGAATGTTTTTAAGAGATTATATCAACCAAGAAAGAGGAAGTTAGATATAAGATTTTACAATAGGAATGTAGAAAAGGAAAAAATATTAAAGGCATTTTATAAAGACAGAGTTGACAGAATGCAGCAATGATTTAAATGAAAGAGTATTTTGATTTTTCCCAGAAATAAAACTTTAAAAAACTGTACCAGTTTTAAGTCTGTAAAAGTGTACCATGAGCACTACTGGCCCTGATAATCATGCATGCAATTTTTCTCCCTTCCTTTTCTGAAACATTGCTTACTATTTTGTTCCTAGCTTTCTTATTTCTAATTTTCCAGAGCCATGTTGGTCACAGTATTTTAATAACTTATCAGACTTAATTCACCGACTTACTGATATTAGCTTTCAACTTGTTTCTCTATGGCACTATTTTATGTCTCAGTACTACCAAGCATATGGTAAAGGCACGGATCAATATTTTTAAAATGTGGGCACAGGAACACATGTTGCAGTAAAATAATTAGTTTACTTTTGTAAATTTTGAGATATGAATGTGAAAAATGCATGATGGAAAAATATTTGTGTGGTTGATAATGAAAGTTATCTAATCTGAAGAATTATCTTTTGATTTGTATTTGAAATCTAGATTTTCATTAATTGCCAGCTACCCCGTCATTCAAACATGTATAATTTGTAGAAATAATGACAAGAAACAAGCTCTGTGTTCGATTGATGATTATTTTGTGAAAATAAATGTGATAAATATAATTTTTCTTTGCTGTGTAATATTCATGGATATTTTATCACAAGGGATCTATATTCATTTAAAGCACACTCAGTGGTAGGATTTCCTTATCATTTCTTTTATCATTTCTCTTATTAATTCTATATACACAATTATCTAATTGCAGCTTACATTTCACATAGCTTTCTTTAATACTGAGTACTGATATTTCAATATAATTAAATGGAAAAAAATTAAGATAAAAATCAATTTTTGTTGCTTAACATCTTTCTTTGCAACTACACAATTTCTACACTATTTGGCTCCATTATTTCTTATTATTAGTTGATTCGTGGTCTGCATGAGAACATAAAGTAGTGATAATGAATATGCAAAAGAGAAGGCTGTTACCTTCTCAACACTAATTCCTAGACTATTGCTGAAAATTAAGTCCAACAGGTGGTAGCAATATTTATGATGAAAACCCTGACCCTTGATTTAACGAGGGTAGTTTTGGTTGTATAATTTTTGTATCTTGACAGGGTCTATAAGTCTCATTTTCCCCTCTTCCATTATATGATTGTTTTATATTTCAGAAAGTCTCCTCAGCAGAATATTGACCTCATTTACAAGTGGGAAAGTTAGAATTACCAGACATTAGAATTTAACCACAGGCAGCTTGAATTTGTGAATGTGTGCTTTCTTTTGAATTGAAGACAGCACTACTTTAATAGTACTATTAATATTTGTATGTGGCTTCTTCATCTATTTAAAGGCATCAGGATAAGCAAACCACAAGGTATTCCTATCAGGTCACAAATCAAGAATCACAGACTATATTATTATTTAATGATTTTGCTGGAAGTTCTAAAGTTTAGCAACATATCAAAAAAAGATAGGAGATAAATTTTTGAAGGGAATTATTTTTCTATTTAAGAGTGAGATATAATCCTAACTGGGATGCTAGAAAAATTGACAAAAGTTAGGATTTGTTCTAGGCTAAGTATTTGGGTGCTCTGGGACACTGCTTTAGAGAAAGTTAAGGCAAAATATGTTGAGTCCTCAGATATATCTCTGTAAGAAACTTACCTTTGAATGAAAACACATGTGTACAGTAAGGGTTTGTTTTTATTGTAAATTCCATAAATGATTGAATCCATTCCGTATTCTTAGTCCATAAAGAACCAGATCATCATCTTAATTCATTTGGAACTTCATTTTGTGAATCAAATGGGAAATGCTGGGCTTCAATCTTAACTGGAATCCACAAGAGTTTTCTTGTGCCAGGTGATACTGCAGGCTGATGTTAAAATAATTTATTATTTGTGCAGATTAAAAGTGCAGTTCATACTTCAAGGATTTTAGAGAGCAGAGATCTATCCCAAGAATGAGAATCCAGACACTATTTTATAGAATATATATATAAAATAATTATAATCCAAAATATTTCATTATAAAACACTATAATCATCAATAAATGAGAAAAACTCAAATGACAATGTGTGGAAGAGCAAGTGGCATCACTTCTTTAGTCTATTCATTCAATCAAATTTATTATTTGCCAGGCTGTATTCCAAGCAAAGGGCATTTAGCAGTGAACAAAAGAGATAAATATCTATCCTCTTGATACTTACAAATGAGAGGAAAAGACAAACAATTAACAAAATAAACAGGTTAATTAAGTAGACGATACATAGTGAAAATTACTAAAGAGAGAAATGTAAGAAAAAAGCCAACTAGGAAGTGTTCATGGTGGAGAATTACAAATTCAACTCTGAAGTAAACGTAAATGCAGTGAGACAGAAAGGAAAAGAGCCCAGGTGTAATTGTATCTTCAGTTATTAACAATTATTTTACGTTTGCACATATACTCCTATAAATCTTAGACTTCAATTAAAATACAAAAATTACTTTCAGGAAAAACTCTAAACTTACATAAAGGATTCTAAATCTTCACTTTTAATTTGCTTAAATATCTCTCTATTGAAATTTACAAGCAATTTGTCAGAGAAGATAGAAAATCATTTAAAAATAGACTTAGTAGGAGTTTTGCTTTGGCCATAAAGTAGAAAATAGTATTGTACTAACCCTCACAACAAAATATGTCAAATAACTTTGTTTAGATACTGGAAAATAAGTAGAATAAGACTATGATGTCTGAGAGAAGAGATATAAACAAGTTGATCTCTGTCATCTCCCCAACTTTCTGACAGAAGAGATTTTTTAGACAGCAATCTAAAGAAGTGGAATCCAAACAAAGATAGATGGATGACATGGGCAGAGCAGAAATAGATCATCACTCAGAGCTATTGACAGCTTTAGTTTGAGGAAATGGATACTGATGAGAAAGGAAACTGTTCAGAGAAAAAGCTTCAGAAAGCCACATAAGGGTCTCCTTGAGTATGTGACAAAAAATACTAAGAAACACATGCATATGGCGAAAATAGAGAAAGAATATTATTAGGAAATAAAAAATCACCAAAGAGCTGTGAGCTGATAACTACCAAAAATTGTAGATGACTGGGAGGTGATTGAATACCAAATAGCCAGAGTGAAAAGATATTTTTTAAAACCCATGGCATTCAGTAAAGATCTCAAAAAAGCCACAACTTAAAAGTTGGGCTATTCTAGTTGTTGGGGAAAGGCTACCATGGCTTTTACTAATATAGGTTAATAACAAGCCTCAATCTGATATAAATTAAATCTGCCTAAATCACATTCAATACTTCATTCACAAAGGAAACAAAATTTAGACACTCAAATATACATCTATGTTGTTCATATATAATTTTAAAATAGCTACACATATAAAGAAGCAGGAAATATGATGTCTAACCTGGAAAAAAACAAAATATTAGCAATAATTGTAAAGCATAGCTATAGAAGTACTTAAACAAAATATTATATGCATATTTTCAAAATAGAAAACAGTTTCAAAGTCAATATTATATGCTGTTACCTTCAGAAGCTAGAGAAAGAAGAGAAAATTAAACTGAGTATGGCAAATGATGAATCATGCAAACAAAAATACAGTAAATTATATCCATAAAATATACAACAAAGAACAAGATAAAGACAATAAAAACAAATCAAATCCAAGTATTTAACATATTGGAATGCAGCTAAACCTCTCCTAAGAATGTTAAATAAAAATTATAGGAAGCCATTGTTTTGAACTGAACTCCTGCACTATAAGCCCCAACAAACCAGACTAAAAATCAAAATGGAATCACTAGTGCTCACCAATTGAACCCTAGAAAATCAAGAGAGAGAAATAGTAGCTTTAGTAGCTTTCTGTAAGTCATAAAAGAATACCTAAGGCTGGGCAATTTACATAGAAGAGAGATTCCTTTAACTCATGGTTCTCCAGGTTGTACAGAAAGCACGGTGCCAGTATCTGCTTCTGGTGAGAGCCTTGGGAAACTTCCACTCATAGCAGAGGAGAAGGGAACCAGATGCCATGTGGCTAGAAGAAGAAAGAAGCGGGAGGGAGAGAGAGGTGCTAGGTTTTTTTTTTTTTTTAAAAAACCAGTTCTCACAGGAACTAATACAGCAAGAACTAACTCATTACCATGAGGACAGCACCAAGCCATTCATGAGGGATTCCACCCTTATGACCCAAACATCTCCCATTAAGTCCCACCTCCTACACTGGAGATAAAATTTCAACATGAAATTTAGAGGATCAAACAAACTAAATTATTGCATAATCTAATTTCCCAAAGAGGCCAGTTTCAATTTGTTATCTGCATGATAATGTTTTCAATATTCCCATTTTTACAAGAAATAGTAACCTGAAGTTAATCAGTTATATTTCTAATGTTCTGTCTTTCTGTCCCTGCCTTACAAGGAAAATAACTTTCAAACAGCCAATACATTTTTTGCTCTTTCCTTCTGCTTTTTTCACCCTTTATAAAAAATCAATAAAGTCAACTTCCTCTGCTGAGCTAATAGAAAGACGAATTCTATTTTATGGAATGAAGTGCTGCCCAATTCCAAAATCAAAATAAAGCTATTGAGATATTTAAACTAAGTTTATTGTAATTTTATCTCGCTGAAAAGAGTCATTAAAAATTAAAAGAAGAATTAATAATATCAGAACAGAAAAGGTAGATATCAATACAAAAATTAAAGGAATAATAAAGTTATATTATTGACAACTTTATTCTGATAAATTTGACAACCTTGGTGAATTGGGCAAACTTTTGAAAAACATAAATTACCAAAATTGACATAAGAAGACATCTAAGTTCTGAATAAGCCCATATCTCTTGAAGAGATAGATAGAGCATGCATTTAAAAATCTTTCTCAATACATATCAAGAAAAAGTAATACCAATCTTACTCAAACTCTTATTTTAATTTAATTTTATTTTACTTTAGAATCAGGAGTCTCATTCTGTCACCCAGGCTGGAGGACAATGGCATGATCATAGCTCAGTGCAACCTCGATCTTCTGGATTCAGGCAATCCTTCCACTTCAACTTCTCTAGTAGCTGGGACTACAGGCGTGCAACTCTATGCCCAAGTAATTTTTTTTTTTGACTTATGTTACCCTGGTCTTAAACTCCTGGGCTAGAGCAATCTTGTTGCCTTCACATCTCAAAATTCTGGGATTATAAGTATAAGCCGCCTTGCCTGGCTTCAAAATCTTTTCTAAAAATAGAGAAGGAAATACTTCAGAAGCCACGTTTTGAAACCATCATGACTCTGATCCCGAAACCAGAAAAAGTAGTAGATAAAAAGGAAACCTATCAATATTTCTTATGAAAACAGATACAAAATCACTAATAAAATACTGACAAATGAAATCTAGCAATATCCAAACATATAATGCCCATTACCACAATTTCTATTCAAACTTTTAATGGAAGTCCTAGCCAGTGCAACAAGACAAGAAAATAATATAGAAGGTAATTAGATGAAAAAGGAAGAGATAAAACTTCTTAATGCAGATAGTATGATTTTATGCACAAAAAATTCTAAATAAAGTGCCTAATGACTACTAAATCTAATAAATAAATTAGCAAAGTTGAAGAATACACAGTCATTATCTAAAATATCAAGAGCATTCATACATTGTATCAATGAAAAATTAACATACCCTTCACAATAGAATCAAGAATTATTAAAATATTTGAGGATTAATTTATAGATTGAAAGACAAACTATTCAGAAATAAATTTTCATCAAATTTATTGGCTGAGTCAATGCAATTGCAATCAAAAGTTGAGCACAGTTTTTGTTTTCCTAAGGTGTGATTCTAAGGGCCTCACATGAATAAAAAAAGATACTCCTATTACTTGAAAAATTTCAAAGTTTAAGGGGTTACATTCCATGATCCAGGGACAATGAGTAAGCCTCTATTTTGGTGAAGCTAAATTTCTAACTACCAAAGAAGATTAAAATGCTTAAAACAAACAAACAAACAAAACCTCAATTTTAAAAGCAAAACAAACCCAGGTGGGGTTTCTCAGGCCTATATTCCCAGTATTTTTGTAGGCCGAAGTGGTAGAATTGCTTGAGCCCAGAAGTTCAAGACCAGCCTGGATAACAAAAAAAGACCACATCTCTACAAAAAATAAAAAAATTAAATTAATAAAATCAGCTGTCATGATGGTGCACACTTGTAGTCCCAGCTATTTGAGTGGCAGATACAGAAGGAGTGCCTGAGCCCAGGAAGTCGAGGCTGTGGTGAACCAATATCACGCCAGTGCATTCCTGCCTGGGCCACAGAGTGAGAGCTTGACTAAAAAAAGAAAATTAAAAAATGTAAAACCCAAAACACAATCTTAGCATGTGCCTATCAGTGATTATATTTATTCCTCAATACATATACACAAACACACAAACATGGCAATTATCTTACTAAGTTCTAAGCATTATGGACCCATGTTATAATAATACTTCAAGAATAGACTAATGATAACAGTTATACACAAAGTAATAGAAAAATAATTTTATAACAACTTTAAAAATATAAAAAATGTTTAGAGCAATTTTAAGTTCACAGCAAAATTGAGCAGAAAGTACATAGATTTTCCATATGTTGCCTGTTCCCTCATGTGTATAACCTCTCCCATTATCAATATCCCACTCCAAAATGGTACTTCTTTTGGAATCAATAAACCTGTACTGAAACATTATTTCCACTTAATGACCACGGTTTTCATTAGAGCTTTTTTCTTGGCATTGTACATTCTATGAGTTTTGACAAATGTAAAATGACATGTATCCACTATTATAGTATCATACAAAATAGTTTCACTGCAAAAAAATTGGTTAACTTAGGCTACAATTTATATAGAAGTACAAAAATTTTCAAATAGCAAAGACAACCATGAAAAAGAAAAGAATTAGAGGACTTAAGCCTGATTTACTTCAGTATTTGCTATAGAATTTCTAAAATTAAGAAAATATAGTATTTCATAAAGACAGACAGTAAATCAAAATAGTGTTCAGAAAAAGATTCATACTTATAAGAACAACTTTTAAAAATTTTATTGTATTATAGAGATGTGGAGTACAAGTAAGGATTAACTACACAAGTAAGTTGCATGCCCGTGAAGTTTGGGCCTCCAACTGGCCCTCACTCCTTCTGGTTTAGGACCAAGTACCCTTTGTGTTGGAATATGCCACCCACCCTGGCAGTATCCTACTGCTGATCCCTCCTTCGTGCTAATGTGATTAATGTTCATGTTCCACTTATGTGTGAGAACATATAGTATTCAGTTCTTTGTTTCTGTGAACATAAATTTTTTTAAAGGCAGCAAAATCTTTGAATGGAAAAAGGATTTTTTTTTCAGCAAATGGCTATGGAACAGGTAGTTATGCATATGGAAAATCTGAACCTCATACCATACACAAAAATTGACTTGATATATAGAACCGATAATATGAAATGTCTTTTAAAAAGGAGAATATTCTTAGCACTTTAGAAGAGGCAAAGCATTCAGAAAACACTAATCATAAAAATTAATAAAAGGTAATTCACTAAAAAAAAAGCTTTTGTTTAATAAAATATTTTTTGCTTCTGTGATAGATCACTGAGTATGGTCGACTCTAAATCCATCCAAGAACAGAGTACCATATGTTCTCACTCATAAGCGGAGCTTGAACAATTATAATACTATAAGAAAGAATTTGGCAGTAGTGGGAAACTGTCAGGGGAAGTGGGGTGGGATTGGTAATTGAGGGAAACTACTAGGGGAGGGAGGGGCATACCTCATCATCAACGGTACCTGCATAATCAACATTTGTATGCCTAACCCTGAATTGTATCCCACACCTTTATAATAAATAAAATAAAATATAAACAAACAAATAAATATTCTTAAAATACACAAATATTATACATGCTGTAGATTTTGTGACAATATTTGCAAAATCCAGTAGACCCTTAAAACACATAGATTTGAACTACATGAGTCTACTTCCATGTGGATTTTCTTCCACCTCTGTTAACCCTGAGATAGAAAGACAAACTTTCCTCTGTCTCCTCCTCAGCTTATTTAACACAAAGACAACTGGAATGAAGATCTTCATGATGATCTACTTTCATTTAATGTACAGTAAATATATTTTTTACCTTAGTATTTTCTTAATAACATTTTCTTTTCTCTAGCTTTCTTTTTTGTAAGAATACAATATATAATAAACATAACATACAAAATATGTGTTAGTTGACTGTTTTGGTTATCAATAAGGCTTCCACTCAACAGGCTATTAGTAGTTAAGTTTTTGGGAAACCAGAAGTTATACTTGGATTTTTGATTGTGTGGAGAATCATCACTCCTGTGTTGTTCAAGAATCAACTGTATTTATTTGACAGAATATATACAAGACTTCTAAAACTCAATAATATCAAGATAGTAAGCCCAATTATGAAAGATTAAAATTTCAAAAAGCTTGACCATGAGCTTAAAAATGGAGAATACATGAATGGTCACAAGAAATAAGAAAACAGTCTCAACATCATCAGTCTCCATATAAATACAAATACACCATTATACATAATGTAAAATGACTATTATTAAGAAAACTGAGCACTCCAAATGTTGGTGAGGATGTGAGCAACTAAATGTTTCATATCTTGATGGGTTAGTGTAAAGTGGCACAAACTTTTGGAAAATGGTCTGACAGTTTCTCATAAAGCTGACCATGCACATTCCCTATGACTTACTTCTTTGTATTTATACATCAGGGGTAAAACATAAGTACAGAAAAGACTTTGAGAAATAAGATCATAGCAGCTTTATTCAAAATGGCCAAAATCTGAAAATAGCTCAAATGTCTACCAAAAGAAGGATAGATTTTTAAGAATATGATTTATCTATTAAATAAAACTACTTAACTTTAAAAAAAATTTTTAAAAGGAATGACCTATTGATAGACACAACATCATAAGCAAACTTCAATCCATTATGTTCATGGTTTTCAATTTGAGGCTTTTTGCTCTGTTCACTTCAGGGATATTGGCAATATTCTGAGACATTATTGGTTGTCAAAATGTGAGAACACAGGGACATGCTACTGGTTTCTACTAGGTAAAGACCAGAGACGTTGCTAAACATCCTACAGTGCATAGGACAATCTCCGCAGCAAATAATTATCTGTCTCCAAATATAAGTAGTATTGCTTTGAGAAACCCTGCATTATACTGAACAAAAGAAGACAGGCACTTCATTTACATAAGTTCTACAAGTGTTGCAATACCTATGATAAGGAAAATGTTAGAGCAACATTTACTTTAATGAACGGGGCAGGGATTTACTGGGAAGGAAATCAATGATCTTTCTGGGATAAAGGGGTAAATAAAATGCTCTATATTGTCAAATAAAAACAAGTGCAGATTTAAGTAGCGGATATTTCATTTAAAAGGATTATTGCAATAAAGGGAGGGAAGCTATTGCCATAGAGAGAACACTGGGACCATGAGATCTGTAAATACCTCAGAAGTTGGTAAGAAAAAAGGCTTTTCTTTTATAGGGAAGAGTAAAAAAAAAAAAGCAGAGGCTAGAAAGAACCAGGTAGGGGAAAGTAAGATGAGAGAGGGTATTGTGCTTGGATAGTAGACAAGAGAATGCTTTACCCTGTAGTCAGTCTATTTTCAGAAGGTCTGTCAAGCAGAGGCAAAATGCTGGTGAACGTGGTTCAAAGTTCAGGGAACTACAGAAGGAGAAAAACTAAACTAAACTAGTTTGATTAATAATTATTTTTCCTGATGGTTTAGTGGGGGCAAATCCTTCTAGGTAATCACTTATGAGACAAAGAATGGAAATTTGGAGGGTCTGTGTCTGGCCTTATTGTAAGTAAAGAGGGAGCATGTATGAGTCTTATTTAAGTCATATGAGGAAGGGTGTCTTTTCTGCAGTAAGCAGTTTCAAAGAACTCAAATTGTTGGAGAGATTTAATTGTAACTGTTTACTGGATCACAAGGTCTTCGCAAAATTCAACATTGTCAATAACTTGATAGCTGTGTAAACTATCTATACTCACGTATGCTATTGTCAAAGCTCGTCCACTTGTACAGTTAAGATCTGTGTATTGTATACAAATTTTATCCATTTTTAAAATGCTGGTTTTCACACAGACACACACACACAGAAGAAATGATCTTTTTGAAATCAAATTTAGAAATTTATATTCATATGAATACTTTGCAGCTGTAAATAGTATCATTAGGATTGTTTCTGGTTCTGGGCTTTGTTTTCTTCTCTAAGGCAGCACCAAAGAGTAGAAATCTTACAGTGTGCATGTGTGTCTATATTTTTTGTGTGTATTGTGAAAAGGAAACATAATGTATTTCATTCTAATGATTTAAAATAAAAATAAAATGATCAATCCTTATCTAATGTTATGCATTTCAACAGTCAATTTTTCTGGAAACCTCCAAGTTATCTCAGTGTAGGAAAACCCTTATGGAAGATCATTATACATTGACAGAAGGGTTAGTTGAAAGTTCTATGAAAAGTCTCAGTTTATATTTTGCATTTGTATTCAGGGCTGAATTATCCATGCTGATTATCTCTTTGATCTACATTTCTAGGTAGTTTCTCCCATTGTGGCCAACTTCTTTTCATTCTGACCATATTCACATAAGCAGACTGATGGGCCACCCTCCTGACCCACATGATTATTTTGGCTTTCTTTATGATCTGTGCAGCTTATTGCATGATTAGTCCAGCTGTGACCAACAGAGCAGATTTGAAGATGGAATTATTGAATCAGCTGTGTCACAGTCTGCACATATACAGACCTAGTCCATATGGTGTTCATTTTTTACACTTGGATCTCATATTATTTGTTTGTGCTATTTATACTGATGAAAGAAATTGGCAGTTAATTCCCAGTTCACTGTATGCTGTGACGATACAGTAAGAATTTGAAACTAAATGTTTCACTTGGTATTGTATTTTATAAATAATAATTACCCAATTACATATTTTTGCATTCATCAAAACTTGAATCAGTATAATTTATCCACAGTTCATGTTTTACTATAATAATATAACATTTCAATCCCAGTTTCTCATTTTCATTAACGCTATGACTATTTTCTTTGTGATTGTTTAAAAGATAAACATAATCTTAGAGTTTATAACTTAAATAATATTTTTTTCTTATATTTTAAAGCAATAACTCTAATTTTCAAAAGAGCACTCATATGCTAATTCATGATTTAAGGCATTACACCATATTGCTTGACCACTAGATAGTTTTTTGGGATTTTTGCTTGTTTGTTTGTTTGCAGTTCTTCTTAAGCCAACAGAGTTTATATTTTTCATTTTCATGTATCTGATGGTCCAGGAAGAAGTATACCCCTTTGTCTTAAGAAACTATTATTTTTAATACTATCTTCACGTTCATATGTTTATATTATTTCAAGTTTTATTTAATAGCAAATTACTTAAAATAAGGAGATATCTGTAAAAGTTAAATATATTTTAGCATTTTTCATTTTTCCAGTACATTTTCCATTGCCCTTATATAACCAGAGTATTTATGGCCAGAGGTAAGATTGATGTGAGTTTCGGTACACTCATGATTACAGTTGCATGAAATGAGGAGTCTTCAACTCACATAAGATTTTAGCCATTCTCTCTATTGTTCCTTCCTAGGAATATGCACAGTCTTTAAATTTAAAATTTTTGCTTCTAATAATAGATTAATAATGTTCCAAACTATAAGTTATGATTAATCCATAACTTTTTATAATCTTACAAAATGATACTGACCTTAACTTTGTAGTCAGGTTCATTAATACTTGGAATAAGAATGGACATGAGTCATCCTAAAGAAGTCTTCTACAAAAGAAATGAAAAAGGTGAAATATGTGTTATTTTATTTTGATTGTTGGCCTATATTTGTGGGCTTCCATTGCTAAAGGAAATATTTTAAGAATTAGAGATTTTTTTTAATTTTGGAAATTCCATTATTTAATTTGGAAATACATTATTTAAGAAGTATTCATTGCACTTTATGGAATCAATCATATATAAATAGGGAACAGCTTAAAGTTCAGTATATATTGTAGGTGTATAGCAGGATTAAAAAAATAAAAATTTGTGATTGATGCTTCTGATTCCTAATAGCCATAGCATAATCTGTATCAATAGGGTGTAAAAATATATACTGACCTTTTCAAATGACAGAGACCAATGAGGAAAAGAAAAACTATATAGATTTGTTTAAATATGGGAATTATAATTTCTTCAAATTTATTTCAGATGCTAAAAGTTAAAATCGTGATATTAAGGATCTTTATTCAAAGATAAACAATAATGATTACTTGCATATATGAGGTGAACTAAGGGTAATTGAGTCTGTGATAATAAGCACAAAAGATTCCTAAAAAATGGAGGAGCAGGGAGAGATGAGTTACCTTGAAGGAAAGAAAGAATTTAGCAAGTTGTTGTGGAGCCTATTAGAGGTTCAGTTGCAAAGAAGTTTATAACAATTTCTCACAGAAATATAAATTGAATACATACTAAACATGTTATTTAATTCATTTATTGATATGGTAACAAATAACTGATATGCTGCAATTAGTTCAAATAAAATGCAAAGAGCCATACTTACATAATATTAAATGTGTTGAAATACTTTTGTGACAAAAAGTATAAGTGATTTTTTGAGGAAGAGATCAATTGCATTTCTACTGGACAAGATTCATTTATATGTCTATGGACAACAAGCATTTGTAATGCTATCAATTTTCTGCAACTAACAGAGTTGTATAGGAGCTCAAAAACTAGGAAAGGCAAAGCTTCCACATATTATCAGAAAATCAAGAAATGTGTGCTTATGCAATGAGTAGTTTTCCTTTGAGGACACTCACCAATCTTTTAAGAGTCTATATTATGAAAAAGGTTTCCAGTAGGAAAAATACCTGTGGAAGAGGTTTAAAAGACTTTTTCAAACAGAAATTAACATCTAAGTTTAAGACATTAAATAGAAATCTTCTTCATGACTCCAAACTTTCTGTAAAATGTACTACATACACAGATGATGCAAGCAAATGCTTTTTTCAGTAATTAAAACATACAAGTTGAGTTGCATATCTGCACATAACATAGCAAAGAAAGTCAATAGCAATAAAATATGAAATCTAAAGTTTGCTGGTGGAAAGTACTGGGAACAGAAATTTACCATGAGAATAAATGTTCCAGGATATTTGCGTAAGTCTGGGCAGGTAAGTGCATTCCTATAGAATTATGGGAATTAGGGCTAAATAAATTATGTATAAATATCAAAGAATAGAGTGATCTTAACTGCCATCTGAATTTCAGTTCTTCTCTTGTCAACTACTTATAACTTTCACTAATGTATTGGCAAAACACTTAATATTGAGCTAGTAAGATTTTTTTTTTCTGCTCTAGTTTTTATTTTACCATTCTGCTTGAACATAGCCAACAGCATTTTCTATTTATTTTTCCCTGGGCTGTGCAAATTGTATTATTCTAGGCTGAGAGTTTCTATAAGTACATTTCCCCATCACACAATATTTTGTTTGTTTGTTTACTTCTAGAGTTATTTCTTGTGTTTCAAACAGCCAAGAAATTATTTACTTGTGGGAATGAACTTGGAATCAGAATTGAACTGACACTTTGCTGTTCTGTGGTTTTTAGCCAACCATATTCCTGGGTGTACAAGGGAGAGGCGTGGGTGGTGGATGTGTTTTGCATGTTATAAAGTATCTTATAGACTTGCTAGATTGTAATAGCATTTGATTCCCTGACTATATCTGCCTCATTTGCTGCTGTATCCCCAGCGCATAACATAGAGTCTTACACACAATGTATGTTCAAAAATTGCTACTTGTGTAAATGCATGTAGCAAAAGGTCAGAACCAGCAGTTGTTTACAAAGTTAGCTCCAGGGAATCAGATGGAAGCTGGTGTCAAAGAGATTTCTTTTTTCTCTTTCTGTTCAGACAGTGAACATAAGTGTGCTTGAGGAAAATGAATCAATTAATAAATTTGAAACAATTCTTCTGTATGACTTTCTAATATATGATTTTTTAAAATATTTCAAGATGGTATTGTAGATGCTTTTGATAAAATGTCCACATTCAGCAATGTTTAAGCATATGCAACGAATAGCAATCTATACCTCTCATGTCTGTACTTTGTCAAACAGAGCCCGTTTACAAAGTGGCTGGCTGTGTGAGAAGCATATTCAGCAGGAATGGGTGAGCCTGAGGCTAATAGGCTGGACTTTCTGGCACTGTAGATCATGGCATCAGCATAACTTTTAAAAAATATATGAAGTCTGAATGTTAGTACATTAAAGGTAAGGACAAACAACAAACTGTTTTGATTTCTACTAGCACGCACATAACGGCCTTTCAGATTAACATACCCTCTCATTCACAGATATTAGTGCATGTCACATTCTTTACAGCTTAGAATGTAGAGTGTTAAACACTTAGCACACACGTATTTGTTCTGCAAATTAGCAACAAAATGTGCAGGATGACTTTGCTTTTAGCAGTATGTGCTAAAATTCTCTTAAGAATGTTTTATCCATTGCTTAAGTAGTCACTTTTCTAACAGAGGGCAAGTAGCCCTTTCTTCCCTGAAAGATAACAAAAATTTAAAAATTTGAATTTTCCCATGGCTTACAACCTAACTTGGAATAAAAACAGAACAAGTATATATATATATGGTTTTTTAGTATTGCCAAGCAGAACGAGCATAAATTTACATCTTCATAAGAAATTGCAGATGGTAATACCTGGCTATCTGTGGGTCTGTGTATAGATCTAATAGTGTGCTAGGTGTTGTGTCAGACTAACTGAACTGGGTGATATTGTTTTGACTCTCTAAAGACTACAAGTAATTATAGTAGTTTTCCATTGAAATTTGCCATCAAAGTACCAGAATCACAGCACTTTTTAGAGACTGAGGCAAGAGGATCACTTGAGCCCAGGAGTTTGAGAACAGCCTAGGCAGCATAGCAAGGCCTTGACTCCGGAAAAAAAAAAATTAGCTGGGCATGCTGGCGAGTGCTTATAGTTCCAGGTGCTCAGGAAACTGAAGCCTGGAGGGATCACCTGAGCCCACAGGTTCAGACTGTGGTGAGCTGTGATCATGCAACTGTACTGCAGCCTGAATGACAGAATGAGACTAAAAAACCCAAAAAACAACCAAAGTCGGTTTATGAGATCAGAGAAAAGCAATTTTCTTTCTGGGTCAAGTTCATTTCAGTGAGGTATACTTGAAAAGTCTAGCATAACAAGTGACTTCTCTATAAATAAATATGATCTTTTAAAATAATCAAGCAAAAAGAATAAATAAGGAACAAAACGTCCTTTCTATAGCTCTCGTCTAATTCTAACAAAGTGATGTTATCAGAAGAAATAGATGATGGCAAAAAGTTTATACATGCCAAACCTCAAATTGTTACAAGCTAATGCTACTTACCTTGGTATTATCATATTTGAGGACATACTTGTAAATTTCAGAGTACTAATGTTTGATTGAAGAAAATATGATAATCTGAATAACATAACCAGAGTCAATTTTAAGCAAAGTGTTGAAGTCTGTGTTTTATGTCTATGATAACCCATCTACCATTCATCACCATTACCATTTCTTCTCACATATATATAATCATTTTTTGCTGCCATATGAATACCAACTAATTCATTACAGCCTCCTCCTTATACATGTCTTTTCTCTGACATATTATGAAACAAGTAGCAAACTTGTACTGCCATTTTTTCTCCTTCTTTATGATATTTATCTTCCCACTTTGGTGATTCTTTTCTTAGTAAATGATGACGAGCTAATCTGATTAGTAAATTTGTTATTTTTGCATTTATGGGTATTAAAATTTTAATATGTTACTCCTTCCAGTTGACTGGCATGCATTATGTATAGACTTTCAATGTACAGTACCAAAAAACTACAAAAAAAGTGTCTCTGAAATTAGACATTATTGCATCAAATGAAAAAAATAATCCAGGGGAAAACAGGACCACTGGAATGCTTAACATATACCATATCATTAGTGTAAATGCAGAAAATTATATTCCCTATATTCCACTTTAAAATAATCCCATTCTGACTTTTTCTTTTCTGTATTATAGAAGATAGTACTTCTCTTGCTGGATTTCTATGTTTTAAAATTCACTACTTGGATTTAAAAACAAAATACTGTTTAGTTTTTCCATAAAAGAAACCTCCATAAAATACAGAGGAAATAGTTTCTTCTACAGATTCACAACAAGAGACACTCTTCTGCATCTTAAAGCTTTCCTTGCTTAAAGTTTTCATTACATCCGATAAACATATTTAAGACACCTCAAACACAAAATAGTGGTTATATCATGTAAAAGTGATTTTAACCTTTAAAAAGCCTGGGAATCTGATTGGTTATCTTACTTAACAGCAGCCTTGATAATTTGGCTTAAATTGACATAACCATCTAAAAGCTAAAAATATATTTTCTTTGTTAGACCAGAAGAGCATTATTTGTATTTCACTTTTCTCTCATGTTCATGGGTAATCCAAGTCTGTATATTTCTTATTTTATAAGAGTGACTGAAAGTTTTTTTAGTCATTCAAATTAATCATAGCTATAGTAGGGGGCATTAGTGCAGCTCACCAACATTTCCAGTTCTTCTGACAGACATACTGAAGGAGGGTATAGTCCTGCCACAACCTCATACTCCTACCCCAAGGTGGGAGAGGACACATGACTTTGGCTAATAAATAGTAAGTAGAAGTAATATGTACCACCTTCAGAGGAAAGTAGTTGATAAGTTGAGCATGACTCGCCAACATGCTTTTAACTCCTTCATGACATTCATGGAGGTATCATAAAATTTGTGTACCCTGGAAAGCTTAGCCAACATATGAAGGATAGCTGGACTATGAAATGTAAACTGTTATAATGGTTTTGAGAATGTATTTGACTATATCTAATTTTTTTTTTTTACCAAATGTTACATATTTAAGTATTTTGATGGGTAAGATTTGAAATTTTTCTGGGTAACCAACACAGCTGTTTGAAATATGTAGAATAATATATGAGCATGACAGTAATATAATAAATAATTTAGTAAGCCTTCCATGTGGTTTAAAATGCACATAGAAAGTATTTTTTTATCTCAGCATGTTTAGTTTAATGAACATACCAGCATTATAAAAATGAAAACATAGTGAATAGATAAAGTTTAGTAATTCATTTTTTTCTTGTTTATGTATTCAACATGAACTTTTTTTATGTACTTTTTTTTGTTTTTTGTTTTTTTTTAATTCAGTCTTACTCTGTCACCCAGGATGGAGTGCAATGGCACACTGCTCATGGTCACTGCAGCCTTGACCTGCTGGGCTCAGGCAATCCCTCCGTCTCAGTCTCCCAAGTAGCTGGAATCACAGGCATGTGCCACTATGCCCTGCTAATTTTTTGATTTATTATAGAGATGAGGTCTTGCCATGTTGCTCAGACTGGTCTTGAACCCCTGAGCTCAGACAATCCTCTCGCCTCTGCCTCCCAAAGTGCTGAGATTACAGGTGTGAGCCACTGCGCCCGACCTGGTGTGTATTCTTTTATTTGTAAACGGCTACTTGACAACTAAGAGAAAATAAAATAAGAATTAAATTGAATTTTCCAGGTGATAAACAATTGAGCTATAATTAACCTTATGTATGAATAAAAAGTAGGCCCTTTTTCTCTATCAAATAAATAGCTTAAATTTCTAAATCCAAATAGAGAGTTTCAATAATCACTTTTTGTAGAATTTTTTAAATCAATATATGAAGGTAAGAAACTTCTCATATTATCATGTGTTTATGCCTAGATAAACCCATTATAAATTGAAGATATCATAAGTTGAAAATGCATTTCATGTACTTAATCTGCCCAGCATAAATTATGTTAGCTTAGCCTACCTTGAACATGCTTAGAATGCTTAATATTAGCATTTAGTTAGGCAACCATCTAACACAAAGTCTATTTTATGAAACAGTATTGAATATTTTATGTGATATATTGAATACTATACTGAAAGCAAAAAACAAAATCCTTGTACAGGTACTGGAAAGACAGTTTCTCCCTAATGTGTATTGCTTTCACATCATTGTAAAGTTAAAAAATCATTAAGCAGAATCATTGTAAGTTGCATGCCATATGTACATGTATTTATATATAATTACTTTGCCATAGTTGACCAAGAAGATGCAAGGGAAGATGCGGGCACGTGGTCAATAGAATTGAAATGTTTGAAAAGTAAAATTTGCAAAAGAGAATCTTAATTAGGGATAGTAGAAAACTAATTTTAACTACTTTTCCTTAGAGTTTGAATTTCAGAAAATCGGAGTTTGAAGCCTGCTTGTAATCAACAATTTTTATCATCATATAAAGTGAATACAATTTCTTCTTGAAATATTATACAAATATTTTGCAAGCTTGGGAACATTGTTCTCTTAATTCTTATTTTTGGGAACCTCATTTCAGAGTGCAAAAATCAGATTTCTGAGGAAATAGGGTGTTAATTAATATTAACACTATATGCAATGTAATAGATGTGGAAACTACTTTGTTCAATTTTAAGTTGCTTTCATTGTAAAAATGGTTTAGAAATACTAATATATGGAATTTATTTATGTATATTATAGTTATCAAAAAGAATGAATTTTTTAAAATTTAGCATTCACTAAGCACATAAGACACAAACCAGCACGCACAAACACACAAGTATAATAATTTTTGCATTTTAAATCTGTAATACAATTGTAATACAAATATTATAATACAGTTGCATTTTAAAACTGTAATATATTTTGTTTTCTACCAAATAAAAATATTTAGATTCATTATTTATGAGTAAAGAGAGAGTGTATAACTTTGATGAATGTAAGAAATGTTTTGATATCTGCTAAAAGAGCTATCACACACAGACTTACAGATAAACTGCATAACCTATTTCAACAGGCTCACTAATGTCATGGAAGAAAAAAACAAATGACTTGAATTTTAAAGTTTGATTTAATTAAAGATAATACAACTGTTTTAGTTATTATAGACTTATAGTACAATTTGAAGTCAGGTCGTATGATGCCTCCACAATTGTTCTTTCGGCTTAGAATTACTTTGGCTATAAGGGCTCTTTTTTGATTCCTTATATGCTTTAGGATTGATTTTTCTAGTTCTGTGGAGGTGTGGCTTTTAAAGTGTACTCGTTAGGCCTTACTAGGGAAAAGACTTCCTAGAGGCAACCTCCCTTGAACTGACAAGTTCCACAGTGACCCAAGAGTCTGAGAAAAGGACCATGAAGATTTTTTCTTCTTACCAATTGCTATAAATGAAATAACTGTATCCTCATAAAATTTGTAAGTTGAAACCTAATCTCCAATGTGATGGTATTTGAAGGTGAGGCCTTGGGAGGTGATTGTGTCATGAAGACAGAGTTATCATGAATGGAATGGGATTTGTACTCCTATAAAAGACAACCCAAATAGCTCTCTCAACCCTTCTACCATGTGAGGACATAATAAGAAGACAACAGTCTATGAACCAAGAAAAGGACTCTCACTAGACACTAAATCTACTGGCTTCTTCATCTTGGACTTTCCAGCTTTCAGAACTGTGAGAAATAAATGTCTATTGTTTATAAGTCACCCAATCTATGATATTTTGCTATAGCAGCCCGAATTTAGATGAAGAAGGGCTTCACCAAACAGGAGGGTGAAAGGGATATGCAGATTTGGATGAAATTAAAAGACCAATAAATCATGCTAACAAAGGAAGTAGAAACTGTTAATGTTGCCTTTTGTGGCTCCCACCCAGACAATCACACAGGGAATTTCTTCTGAGATTATGAGTCTTTAAATCATAGCTCAGTGCTATCAAGTTTGGTGTTACTGTAGATCCCTGGGTAGGCCAGGGAATTTCAAACTGTTTTTGGTCCCTTATGCCCCTGCTCCAGGGACTGGAGGCTCAGAGCACACAGAGAAATTAAAAGGTCTTCTAGACCTTGGGAAGTGAGGAGATATTCCAGAGAATAGAAAGACAGTTGTTGTTGGTCACCTGCTCTTACAGAGAACCCTGAAAAGGGGAGAGAAAGAGGTTTGCTAACCAACCATAATTTTAGTGTGCCTTAGAGTTGATAGGATTGCTAGAAGTCATTTGGTCTAGCTCTCTGCTTCTCATCAGACAACTAGCCAAAACAAAGTCGATACAAGGGAAAAAGAATACATTATTTTCTAGTGGTCTGGGCCAGTCCTCCTATAAGCAAGAGGGTCTCTTTCTATAGGTTAATTCCTTTCTCTACAACTCAAAAAACCACTGCTGTTCTACTCTTATATGGGGATATTACCCTTCAAACAGGATCTCAAAACATGTCAGCTGATCAGAATTGTGGTCCTTTTCAGTTATCTACATTAAGAAAGTAGCAGAATAAAATAAAGACTTTTTTTCTGGAACTTGGTTATGTAGCTGTGTGAGGTTGATGCTTAGTCACCTTGGAATGGGCTACACTATAAATATAATTTATCTTAAGAGATGTTAAGACAGATACTCCCTCTCAGTCACTGAAAATGACACCTGAGTTGAGGTCAGTGTATGACCACAAGGATTAAGATTGCCACTCCCTTCCTGATTACATGTCTAGCCTCTCCCATATGATTATGTTAGCCTGTGGACTATCATATTGAACAACTTAGTCCTGAGAGATAAATGTGAAATGGCATTAGTACTGGTTTTCTAGGAGTGGAAGGTTTTAGTAATTTCAGGTACTAAAGGCTTTCTGAGCTCAGGAATGTCATGGCTGTCTGCAATAAAATGGAAGGTTGTTAATAATTATTTTTAAAATAGATAATAAAAATAGAATTTGGTCTATGGATTTGGCAGAGATGATGGTCATGTTCTAGAATGTGCAGGCTTTGATTGACCTACTAGATATGTCGGGGTGAGGCGTTCCTGTCAACAGAAAAAGTGTGTTGGCTGTCCTACAACCAACCTTGTATTCTACGTCTGAAAGTAAATTACTATGTACTACTTCTCATCTAAGTGTGCATCTAATGGTCATAAATTCAGAAAGAGCTTTGAAAGGTTATTGAGTCAACCCAACTGTTTCTTAGCAGTACCCAAATAGATGAATCTTTCATTTCTTAATGAAGTATTGGCACAAAAATATCCCAATCTTCTTAGAAAGCTAATCCAAGTACCCAAAAACTCTAATTAGCAGGACATTTTTGCCTTGGGTTTAATCTAAATCCTTCTTGGTGTTTTTCAAATCTAATTCCTCTTCATTCATTTTTGGATAAGTTGAGAAGTTTTCACCAAGCTATTCAGATTCAACACCCCTGTTGGTAAGAGTCCTACCTCCCAGTCTAGGACAGAAGCCTGCCACTGGGCAATCTTGTCAATATTCTCTAAACGTCGCTTGCGTTCGTTGATCTGCTGAGTCACATTTCTCATGACAGCCAAAGCAGCTGCCACATATCTGTAGTCACTGTGAACACAAGAAAGCAAATTGAGTGAACTAATGTGCCAGAGAACCAATGTCCTAAGTGCCAATCCTGACATCTACTCTCCTCTTCCTCCTCAGCAACAGAGTCCTGATATTTCAGACAGGAACCCATGCCACCTAGAGTAAAATACTACATTTCCTATCCTTTGTTTCAGCGGGATAACTATGTGACTAAGTTCTGTCCAATGACACATAAATGGAAGTGTTGGGTAAGGCTTCTGAGGAATCTTCTTTAAGAAAGAGAACACACTCCTCTTTAGCCCTTACTCAATCCTGATGCTTGGAATGTGAATGTGATGGCTAAAGTTCTAGTAGCCATCTTGGACTCTAAAGGCAAGGTCCATACTCTAGGATTAGGATAGCAGAAAACTATAAGGAGCTCATGTTTCTGATGACCATGAAGCCTCTATACCAGCCATACATAGACCTCCTACTTACAGACTAATTTCACATGAGAGCAGAATAGATCCCTATTGTTCACATCACTATTTTTATGTCTTATCTGATACAACTAGCCAAGGTATAAAAAGAAAGTCTCTCACAAGGTACAGTCAAGACAACCTTACCATGTCTTCCATCATCTATTTCTAGGGAGCTTCTGACCCAAATCACTATGAAACAACATCCTCACCTTTCCTCCTGCACAATATAAAGATAGTATATAGCATAGCGGTTAAGCCAGACTCTGTGGGCTCAAATCCCAGTTTTGTCGCTGACTAGCAGTGTGGCCTTTGGCAAGTCTCACTCACTTTCTCATTGACTCAGTTTCCTTACCTGTAAAATGGGGAAATTATGATTTATTGAAGGTTTAATAAATTAAATACAATCAACCATGCTAAACTGTTTTACTCGTGGTCCGTAATAAATGTTATATAAATATATAATTTAGTTTTATACTAAATTAATTTAGTATAAAATGAATTTATTTATTTATAATATTTTTATTACAAATCAAACTTTTCTCTAGTGAACATATCAAACAGAATGCCTCCTAAAAGCCTTAGTCCTGAGATGTAATCCTTGGTCCCACTTCCTGGAACTTTGAATAGCCCATGTTTTCTCTGCTTGTCTGTTCTGATTTCCAATCAAATGACTTCTGTGAAAGGCTAATTGAAAGTGAGATCTCAGCCATTCAACGGAGCTAAAGTAAACGGAGAAGACAAGTGGGTGCATTACTATCAGTGCTAACACGTTTCCCTAGAGAAGCTAGAAATATCTTGTAGTCACTAATCTCCTCAATTTCCTAGCACCAATTAGGAAAAAAAGGGAAAAAAGAAGATGTGCAACAACTGCCTTTTTCTTTCTTTTACTTTTATTTTTATTTTTATTTTTGAGTTGGAGTCTCACTCTGTCCCCCAGACTGGAGTGCAGTGGCCGCTCCCGGCCACCACAGCCTCGACCTGCTGGGCTCTGGCAATCCTTCCGCCTCAGCCTTCCAAGTAGCTGGAACTACAGGTGTGCGCTACCACACCCGGCTAATTTTTTATTTATTTATTGTAGAGATGAGGTCTTGCCAAGTTGTCCTGGCAGGTCTTGAACCCACGGGTTCAGTCAATGCACTCACCTCGGCCTCCCAAAGCGCTGGGATTACAGACTGAGCCACCGAGCCTGGCCGACCTTTTTCTTCCTTAATACACCAAAGAGTGGGATAGTAGACCAAACAATGGCACAGAATTCTTACTTCCAGGGCAAATGCTATCCAGTATCTTCTCTTAGCTGGTATCCATTGCTTCATTCTGTGCTATGCATGCTTGTAAGAACCATGACTCTCAAACAGTATTGCATTTATCAACTACAGTGACAGGCTTCTCATTATACCTCCTAATCAGTCTATTTTGACTCAATACAAATCTGATAGAAAAGTCTTCTTTATTCTGAGCCTTAATTAATGTTAGCTATTATCAGTTTTTCTTCTGGATCCCTTTGCTGACTCATATTAAGCTTACAGACAACAAACACTTAAGTCTCTTTAAAACATGTGGTCTAGAAGCTGTACCTCTCTCAACCTGTCCTTGAGCTATTGATTTCTTATCTTAGACCCAATTACAAAACTTTACATTTGTTATTGTTACATCTCATCCTTTTACAGTTAGTTGTTCCAGCTTACAGGAAATCTTTTGAGCTCTGCAATATTGCCAAAGTTTCTCCCTGGCAAGATTGTCTGAGCTTGCCATTTAGAAGCAGGTAAGGTGACGACAGACGGGTGGCAGTAGCATAGAAGCTGCTAACACAGATAAGTACTCCTGATCTTTGGACCCATTTTCTGTCCCCTTTCTCTTTCTTTGATTTGAAGGCATCAGTTCTTTAGGTCACTTTCTGAGAAGTAAATATAAAGCTGCACAGTCCAACATGGTAGCCACTAGCTACACTGAATTAAAATTAAATAAAACTGAAAGTTTAGTTCTTCAGTTGCATCAACTGTTTCTCAGTACTCAATAGTCACATGTGGTCAGGGACTACTGTATTGGACAGTGTAGATACAGAACATTCATATCACTGCAGAAAGTTCTACTAGACAGTGCTGGCATGAGAATGTTCATTTCCTCTGCCTGACCCCAAGTACTACCCAGCCATGGATTCATCACTACCATGACCCCATACTGTCTATTTTTACTATTTTTAGCTGGCTGCATTTCTCACAATGGCCAGAGTGGGAATGTGCCCATCTCTAACCTAGCTTTAGACAAGCATGAGAGGTAGGTGAGGAAAGAAGAGAATAGCTTTGGTCCAGGCTAAACCCTGGTCAGAGTCCCCTGGGTCCTCAGACCAAGTCTGAGCCCAGTCCCCTATTGAGGAGAGCACAGAACCAAGATTTTCTACCTCCAGACATGTCAACTAACCTTCTTCTTGTATGTATGCATCATTCTTGTCAGCTTAAGGAAGGTGAGGTGGGGAAAGTATGTCACCCTTTTGTAAGCAAAGGTAGTACTACTCTTCATTTATTACTTCCCACCTCATCTTCTCCCTCAGAAGAAACTCTGTCTGCCTGCATTTCAGGCCCCCCCTATCTAAATACCTATTTGACTAAGCCTCCAAGCTGGCAGCAGGCTCTACATGCTTTCAAATTCAAGCTACTCTTGATATGCATGGCAGGAGTTGTCATCTTAATACAGCTTCCCAAGACTTTCCAAAAGGGGTTATCCATGTCCTGGGGGTAGCACTGTACCTGACAGGTCACTCTGGAGAAAGAGAGGAATTGATGTAGCTTGCCACTGCCCAAGATACTCTGTTAGCACTCTGAAGTTCAGAGGGTGGGAGAGGGGATAAGGGACCAAGAGGGCAAAAGGGCTCTGAAGCAGAAGTTCTAGTCACAAGATGAAAGTACACAGGAATAGCATATCCCAGGCAAATGTTTTATCTTGCTGACTCCCATCAAACCCCAAAAAATCCTGCGATTGTGATTGTTTTGGCCTAAGAAACCAACATAGATTTGGTCTTTGCTTGAATTTTTTTTCTGGTGCTCTTAAGATAAATTATACAATATATAATTTACCTAGTAAATATTATCAATCCATTTTTCAGAATTTTAGAGCCGCCTATTTATTTCTCCATGGAACAAATACACAGGAAGTAGGTAGGCAAGGAGCTGTGACATGAAAACATTTGGGAACCACTCTTTCGATATCCAGGTTTTAAAACCATTGTTCTGAAGGTTGCTCCACTGAGATATAGGTACAATAGTCACTGCTTCTGGTCACTTAACACCATGCAGTAAAACTGTGAGGACCATTTATTCTTACAACACTATGGGCTGGCAGAACTTGAAGAGGCTTTCCAGACAGGCTGGTGCAATGGTTTACAAATCTTTCTCGGCACAAAAATTACCTAAAGAGTTCTTTAAAAGTTAGACTCCCAGACCACTGTACATGTTCTGTGTCCCTGATTTGCTACAGACTGACTCTGTGTCATTTTTCCTTTCTGAGCCTCACTCTTTCCAGCCACAGAATGAGGAAATATGACTAGAAGGAAAGGTCTTTCTAAAATTCTAGGCATCATACATATTTTCTACTTTTCATTTTCAAATATTTTAATGTTAGTGGAGGTCCTACTAGACCTCACAAGAAAACATATCCTTAGAAAACCTGAAACTCAGTTCTGGCAAAGAGCTATATTAAGTCTGTTCGAGCGAAATTCAGTCACTTTCAAATTTCATGTTTAATAACCCCCCACCACCACCCACCGTAAACTGCCTCAGGTAGGAGAGAGCAGAGTCCTCTTTTACAAGGTCTTTCTACAACTGCCTCCCTCACAGTAATCAGGGCACAGAAGGCAAAGCTATCACTGGTACTGGCCTTGTTACATAAAAGCAGTGTCTAGTATCATCACATTTGGGTTAAAGTCTGAAATATGCCTAGTGTTCCAGAACCACTGGAGCACATGACCCATAATTTGCTAAAAAGCAACATCAATTTAAAAATGAACCCAGGGATTGGCCTAGATGTTTAACATAAACCAAACTAACTGGCTCACACTCATGGCCTAATCCATCTAGGTCTGGAAGTCAGCCCCAAGGAAACCAGGCAGCAATAGAACTAAATGAAAATAGTAAGAGAGCCTAATATGAGTCAGGAAGAAAGCTAAGGAAAACTGGGCAAAGGCCTTCTTTTTTAGAGTGCTCTTTTTTAGAGCTGGAAGCTGGGCTAAGAAGTCTAAGATCAGGGATTTAACACCAATTAAAGCCAGGATATAAGCAGGCTGGGGCTTTATTTAGGTCATGAGGTCAGGAATGTAAAAGTGTGGGGATGGGTCAATATAGGCAGTTCCCATTGTAGGAGATTATTCCCAGCATGTATCTTATTAGTAGGAGTTAAGGAGTATCATTTCTATTCAGAGAGAGAGATAAGTTCCTTGGTTTTTGTTGAGCTGGTTTTCTTGAAAATAATTTAAAATTTTGAACAAACATAAAGGGACGTCTCAAGTCTATTTCTCTCAGCCGTACTCTGGGTCCAAGGGAAAAATACAGTTGGAGTGGGGCAGAGGAGGGTGAAAAGATACAAGCTGGGCAAGCTGTTATTAGAAAACTTGAGTTTATCAAGTAGAGTGAAATATACAGTTGAACAATTATTGCATCAGGGTTGATTTGCTTGGTTGAGCTCAAGACTAAAGACCAGGATACAAGTTCCTTGAACGTAGGACCTAAGTTGTATGAGAATGATGACTGACTTTGTGTGCATACAAGTTTATAACTTTATAAGCAACTCTCAAAAGCATTTCCTCTTATGAGGTAAGCAAAAACGTATCATCCTGTTTTACAGATAAGCTAAAAAGAAGCTCAAAAAAAGCAAAAGAACATACATTTTCAATCAGGACCAACATGTAGAGGAGAGTCCTTCCCTCACTCTTTCCTCCCTCAGTCCCTTACCTGTGGTCTTGGGCAGTATACTTGAGGAGCTCAGCCAACTGTAAGGGATACTTGCAGATCTTCTGCACTGGAGTCAAAAGGAAACCATCAATAGCAATGTCAATCATCTGCTGCAAGAGGCGACAGGCCTCAAAGAAGTGCTGGTAGCGGCTGTCCTTCATCAGCTTGGAGAGTTCCATGCAGGCGTCCAGGTGGTTATTACAATACTCAGAGTATATCCAGAATCCATCTTGCTGTTGGCAGAGAAAAAAAGGAAAGGGAAAGGCTACTGAGTATTCCAAAAGAAACCTTGAAGCAATGGAAAGATAGACTTTGTTCTTATGAGGAGATTTTAAAATGACAACAATGTCAATTATTCTTAAGTTGACTTATAATACAGTTTGTCTAGTTATCACGTAAATTATTTTGATATTTTATCACTGAGTTATTGAATTAGTTAAGCTAATTTACGTGATAACTAGACAAACTGATTATAAAGTTTTTAATTTAAAAATGACTAAACAGCAACAGTAGGGAAATTCTAAAAAAGAAGGGTAATGAGGGACCCTACTCCTAACAATAGTAAAACACAGCATGACAATAAAACTATGGGACTGGGTCATAAAAGGAGATAGAGCAGAAAACTTATGTCTGGCAATGGCAGACTAAGTTGTAAAATAGCTAGAAAAGATGAAAAAATATAATAAATATCTGCTTGAAGAATACATCATCCAGAGCCTCAAATTATCTCCATAATACATTCCTAAGGAAACATATCATGAAGTATTTGGAAGTAAGGAGGCCAAGATGTATTCAAACTAAACACTAATGGCTGAGCAAAAAAGATGAATGTGTGTTGTATGTATATGTAAGTATGCACATAGAAAGAATGGAAAAGGAGAGAGGAGAGAGATGAGCACTCTCAAATGATAAAAGTAGTGAAATGTTAACAACAGGTGAATCTGGATAGTCTTTGTGCTGTTCTTATTTTTCAATCTTTCTGTAAATCTGAATTTATTTCCAAGTGAAGTTTTTAAAAATCTCTACAATTTTGTTATACATGATCAGGATTCAATAAAGATATCCTGATACATGAGAATAAAAAACATAAACAAAACCCAATAGAAATAACTGTCAACAGAAATTAACCAACGACAAAAAAAATCAAGATGGAGTTATTACACATGGAATTTTTAAAAAAGCAAAATATCACATAAAAAGAATAATACACCATGAGTAGGAGGAATTTATCCCACTGCAATTCACATTAAGAGGTTAAAGGAAAAAAATTATATGACCCATTTTAATACTACAAAATAAGCATTTGAGAAAACACATTTATGACGAAGTCATCAGCAAACTAGGAATAGAAGGAAACTACCCCAATCTAATAAAGGTCACCCATGAAAAACCTAAAGCCAATGTCATTCTAACTGGTAAAATATTGAATGTCCGCTCCTAAGGTCAGGAACAAGACAAAGATGTCTGCTTTAATCATTTCTAGTTAACTGGATATACTGAAATAGACAACATATAGACTGAAAAAGAAGCAAAACTGTCTTTATTCAGTTCAGAGATGACATAATTGTATATGCATAAAATTCTAAGAAATCTACAAAAAATACTAAAACCAATGAGTTCAACAATGTGTCAAGATACAAAGTCAAAGTATAAAAATCAACTATATTTTTACATGAGGGCGTCAAACTATAGAATATGAAATTTAAAAATACCATTTACAATAGAATCAAAAAAACATTAAATACTTAGAAATCAATTTTTACGTAAAGGATGTCAGCAAGATGGCAGAGTAGGAAATACCAGCCTTCCTTTCTTCAACAATGAGCAACAATTAAGAGCTATCAATAAACAAAAATAATTCTGGAAGAGCTCAGGAGTCCATTTTAGAAGCTTCAGCAATAATAGTAGAATAAAATTCCAAGAATAACCACATAAAAAGGGTAGAAAGAACTGTTTCATTTTGCCTGCGTCGCACCATCCTTCAAGACAGTACTTCTCAGCACAAAGATGAGACTTTCTGGTTCATGGAGAAAAAAAAAGTGGAGTGTACAAACCAGCTTCCCTAGCTTTTTGGGATACTACCTGAATGAACAGCTTCAGCTTCACCCCACCCAGATCTCTGCAAGGACTAGCATAGCTAATATGTCTGGAGACAGCAGAGAACAAATAATGACGGGCTCTTTTAGTATCAGCCAAGCAACAGGAGTCACTGTGACCCCCAGTGGCCTACTTGGCACAGGAACCCAGTAGACCTCTGTCAGGAACCTCAAAAGTCTTCATGGTCAGTAGGCACCCCATGCAGATTTCACCGCCAAGGACTCCTCAGTGTTCATAGTTACAGACCTCAGCAGCTTGTTCTGAAGAGGACTCTAGCAGTTTTTGCTGCTGAGAAAACCAACTGCTAGCATAGAAGTAGCAGATCTTCTGCAGCCTACACTACCGAGGGCTTGCAGTTGTCAGTTTTTTTTTTTCTTTCACAGTCTTCATGTGCTTGAGTCATGCCCCCTCTCCTTTCTTGTTTTCTGAAGCCACCTAGATTTGTTCAATTGCTGGTGTGGTTGCCCCAACCCAGGTGGATGGGGTGATGCAGGCCATCAGCCTTCACATTCTCCATATCCCTCATCCAATAGGCCTCTCCCTTCCCATGCCCAGAGCTGCCCAAGCTACTCCTACCACAGGCACCCTGGACCAGGGACCCAGTCTAGCAGCTTTTGCAGCCCACCACCCCTCCTTCCTGGAGTTATCTCAGTGGCTGCCTCCTTGGATGCTCTGGCCCATTGACCCAGTACAGCTATCACGCATATCCCTACAAACAGCCTGAGGGCCCCAAATTGCAGGCTCGAGTCCCACTACCATGTGCAACCAAGGAAGATCCACAAAAATGGGCTATCACACACTGCCAGACATGGCCCCCACAGCTGTGCATGCATAAACAGCTAGTCATGACCCCTAGTGCTTGCCCCCATCACCATGCTTGAAGCCACAGCTGGTATCTGTAGCAATGAACATATGACTACCTCCAGCTCAGACCCACAGTTGCCATACAATAACAAACAATCTGACTAACCCCTGTCACTCACTTGAAGCTAGCCTCTGTAATCATGCACATGCAGACTGGCCAGCATCCATTACCACTTGTACACCCACAGTTGGCCCTACCCATGGCTAATGACCCTCACCCTGGCCATTCTGCATAAGCCTACATTTGGCCACTGCTGCCATGCACGTACCTGAAGCTGGTCTTCCAGTAAAGTCTGTGAACACCACTGGCTCTGGTCTCCACCACTTCTGGCCCTGACATCTAGTCATTGGATTCAGAGGTAGAGCTGAGGATCATAACAGCTCTGAAAACTACTATGAAAACTTCCACAGCTCTTGCTACCAAGGATCATGCAGTTGCCAACACTGTGGACCCTGACTGCCTAAGCCAACAAGACACAGTGGCCAACCAAACATGAGACCAACGCATGCTCCTACACATAGTGTCCCTAAACACCCTCTTCTCCCACAGATGAAGGGCTTTCCTTACCTAAACCAGTCTATAAAATCTGGAAGAGTGATTGGTTCTTAAAATCCACAGTCACCTTTGCAGGATCAGGAAGAAATAGGGAAACATAACACTACAAAGGAACACAATAAACATCTAGGAACTGACCCTAAAGAATTGGAATAATTGGCGGACAAAATATTCAAAATAAATGTTTTAAAGAAGTTGGATAAATTTTAAATGAACATGACTAAACAGCATTAAAAAAATCAAAAGAACAGTACAAGAACAAAATAAAAAGCTAAACAAAGAGATATAAAACACTAAAAGGGACAAGACAGATTTTTTTTTTGAGTCAGGGACTCACACTGTTGCCAGGCTGAAGTGCAGTAGCACAATCACAACTCACCGCAGCCTCAACCTCCTGGGCTCAGGTGATCCTTCTGCCTCAGCCTCCCAAGGAGCCAGGACTACAGGTGCACACCACCATGCCCAGCTAATTTTTAAATATTATATAGACATGAGATCTTGGTATGTTGCCCAGGCTGGTCTCGAACTCCTGGACTCAACTAATCCATACGCCCTGGTCTACCAAAGTGCTGGAATTACAGGCATGAGCCACCTTGCCTGAATCAGACAAAAATTCTGAAGCTGAAAAATAAAATGACTGAACTAAAAATTATAAAGAGACCTTCAACAGCAGACTAGATTAAGTAGAAAAATAAGTTAAACTCAAAGATAGATCATTTAGAGTTACCCAGTCAAAAGAGAAAAAAAGAAAAAAAAATAAAATTTTTTTTTTAATTCTATATAATCTATTAGTACACAATCTAGAAAGCTAACACAAAATCAGAAGCTCCTGAAGAAGAATAGATAGAAAAGGGGATAGAGGGAAAAAAACTTATTTTTAAATATCATTACAATTTTCAAATCTGAAAAAAGACACAAATACCCCGGTTCAAAATGCTCAGAGAGCCTGTCAAATTCAACCCAAGGAAGAGTTCACCAAGATACATTATAATCAAACTATTAAAAATCAAAGACAAAGGAAAAAAAAGAATTCTAAAAGCAGTGAAGGAAAGGAAGAATATCACATAAAAGGAAATCCTAATAAGGTTATAAGCAGATTTTTTTTCAGTCAAAGCTTTAAAGGCTAGGAGAGAAAGAAATGATATATTCAATAGGCTGAAAGAAAAATACTCTAAAGGCCTAAGATCCAGGATCTACAAGGAACTCAAATGTGACAAAAGGAAAAAAAAACAAACAGCCCCATTAAAAAGTGGGCAAAAGATGTGAATAGACACATCTCCAAAGAAGACATACGAACGGTCAATAGACACATGAAAAAATGTTCTGATGATTAGCCTCACTAATTATCAGAAAAATGCAAGTCAAAACCACATTGAGATACCACTTAGCCCCAGTAAGAATGGCCAACACTAATAAAACAACAAACAGATCCTGGTGAGGATGCAGGGAAAAGAGAACTCTTCTACATTGTTGGTGGGAGTGCAAACTATTTCAACCTCTATGGAAAACAGTGTGGTAATTTCTAAAAGAACTAGAAATTGACCTTCCAAATGACCCAGTAATCCCCCTTCTGAGAATTTACCTATCACAAGTGAAAAGAAATCTACAAAAAAACAAAAACAAAACAAAACACACACACACATACACACAGGTACTGCCACAAAGTACAAAAAGGATACTGCATGAAAATACAGACTTTGGAACTCAAACAACGAAGACTGACCAGATCAACATGCCTCAGACCACAAACGCAGAGATCAAGGAAGGGTTGGAAAAGATGAATAAGAACCAAGAAAGGCAAGATGAAAACATGAAAGAATGAATTACGAAGGTATAAGCTATAAAGAATACATTCAATAAAATAAATAATAGACTGACAAGCATGGAAAGCAGAATAAACCGGGCAGAAGAAAGAAACTCAGAGCTTGAGGATCAAAACATGGAACTAACCCAATCTGTTAAAAACATAGAAAGGAATCTTAAAAACATGGAACAATGCCTTAAAGGGATGTGTAATTACATTA